>JARKIC010001987.1:0-83924 GCA_029378375.1 Mycena olivaceomarginata | reverse complement strand
GACGTGGTTGCCGGTACGATACTGATCGGATATCCTGTCGATGAAGCTAACGACATGCAGGAACACCACAAGTAATTCCAACGAATGGCACGACAATGGGCCTTTTTGAAGCGCTTGAAGCGAGCCGGTTGAGGACATGACCCACTTGTGTCGACAGCACCGCGTTGGGGGAATTTGCAGTGCAGTGTTGGGCTTGTCCTCAAGAGGGACGCAACCTCCCGGACGGATGGGCAGACGTCGATCCGAAATATCAGTGAGTCCTTGGTTTCATTACTTGTGCGTATCAGAGTTTTAAAGATGTAAGATTTCTATACATGCTTATCCTTGCTGTGGACGCGAATTTTCGACTTAAAAATCGCATTCGTACCAACGAGATTGATGACCCGTCGTTGGGCCCGGGTTGGGGATACTGGGTGGAGTTGACCAAGTACAAGCGGCACCTCAAAAAATATATAAACGAGAAGGAGGTACAGTCGTTGTTTGCGGCGGCATTTCTAAAGGCTGATTTGTAACAGATAAGCACATGCATCGCCTTTGCAGCTCTCCTTCAGAAGGATACTCGACTCACAACAGGCCTGCGCATTTCGGGGGTGGGAGGGTGTGTGTGTGCCAGGCATGAATACATGCGCCCAAATGGGCTCGGAGACCTGCAGAAGGGCGAAAGGTGCGTCTCCAGTTTTTTAATTTTTTCTTGTCGCTATACATTTATGCCGTTGGTCCAGATATGCGAACATGGATTTCATCGTGATGTCAGCCTTGGCGGGAGAGAAACGACCATCTCTTACGATATTGCTTGTCAATGGAGGCTCCACGTCGCGGAGTGCATGCCAAACCTGCCGCAGGAGCTGTGTCTGCCTCTGGACAAGATCAAAGTTCAATACACCTCTACCAGTGTGGCACGCGGGGGTCGCACAACGAGGACTGTCAAGATGAGAATAGCCTTAGCCTCAAGGTTGGCGTGGGGAAGAAAGATGGCGAAGGGGTGGAACAGACTTGGTCTGTGCTCAATGCGGCGTGATTCTCTACAAACAATTCTGGTCGTGGGGTGCGCGCAGATTTGCTGGAGGGGAAATGAATAACCACAACCATCTCAAAAATGTGGGGCAAGGTACGTACTTGCTGCGCCGTCTGCTTTTACCATACTAACATCGAGCATTATAGGAGACGCTCTGCGGTGCAGGCTCTTGATTGCCATTGCGGAGCGCAATAAACAGATCACAGCCTTCCAACTGGTCAACAGCACAGTGGAGAAGGAGGTGAAGATCGAGTGGCGCCGCTTGATAAAGAATTGGCATGCGGACCCGTATTTCTCTGAGTGTGCACCACAGGAATACTGAATATGTTCACGCTATAGACTGCCCCACTGAGACACAGGTCCGTTTGGAAGTCCGCAAGGACGAGGACACACTCACTGCAGGGGGGAAGGCGCCGTTACACGGCCGTAGCGCCACTGCGTTTCTGGTTGCCGGCATTCAGATTGAGGACGCACAATACGTTATTATAATATATATTCGGTAAGTCTGGGAGCTAATGTATTACAGGCAACGTATAATAGCGGAACTCAAAGGAACTGTGCTCGTAGCCGTGGACCACGAGAACAGGATCCAGGAGTGGCACCATGCACTCCTCATCAAGATCGGAAAATTCCGCAGTCTACAGAAGATTTACATGCCCGGAACAGTGCACGTGCTGGACGAACTCGAGGGCAAGTGGGACACGGAAGCGCCCGCGCTGGCGGCAGAGAAAGTAAAGTTGTTTATGCCTAATGAGATGACTCTGCAGAGCGCTAACGACACCTTGCGCGGCTGTGTCCCGGGCCTCGTTGAAATGGAGGCGAAGTTGCGCGTTGCCCAATGCAACAATTCGCTTTCCTCGCGATGTGCACGCCTTCATGCCAAGCACCACCTCATCCACTTCCGCAACTCCAATGTCATGGGCCAAATCCAGAGCACCAAGGCCCGCATGCTCATCGATCAGGTGGGGGAACAGGTCGAATTGTACGCCAATTGCCACCGCCAGGGCCATAAGGCCTTGGAAGCTCTGAAGGGGAGCGAAGCCTATCCCCACCTGCGACCGCTGAGGACCGACAACGTCCAGCTCGACGGCAATGCTGGGGAGAGTGACGCAGCGGCTCGGAAGAAATTGGCGATGATTAGTGCAGGTCGGGGAGCGCGCGCTGCGCAACGCACCGGGGATGTCGAAGCAAGTTATGTCATGGATGTGGACGGCGCAGGGCGCATTGGATGAGGCGGCGCTGCATGATCAGCCGGTATGGTAAATGTTTTTAAAAAACACAGGCTACCCAGCATCCCGGCGTTTTGCAAATGTCCACGCTAACCATATATGGTAAATGTTGCCTAGAAAAATGCCTAAAACAAGAATCGAATGTGTGACCTTTAGATACTAAGAGTAGCCGGCGTCACTACCACTAGACCAAGGAGGTTATAGATGTCTGGGTTGCTTACCCAGTTAGGTCAAGCCAAGGCTTGACCTAACTGGGACTGCTAATACCCAGACCTAGGGCAGGCAAGCTGCCCTAGGTCTTTGAAAATTGTTTTGCACAGTTTATTCAGTGTTTTGATGGGGTAAAAAACCCTAACCAACCCTAACCAAGCTAACCGACCCAAACCCCTAACCAAAGAACTCCAATATACCTGGGAGACAAGGCAGCTAACCCCTAACTCTAACCTTCTAACCCTAACCCTAACCACCCTAACCGTAACCTGGCCCTATGCGGGCCCTACAGGGGTGGTGCAAGGCTTATTCTGTATTTTCCCACCCATATATGAGCTATGCAAACTGGGGGATATATACAGCTCCAGTAGTGTAGTGGTTAATGCTTGGCTATAATTATAGCCATCATGCAAAGATTTTGGTTTGAATCCCACTGGTGACTTTCTATTTACATTTCCTTATTTGGACCTCTGGTGGCTGTACGTCAATACACGCGGGGCTTTGCAAAACCCTGCGTCGCTGGGTAGCCGGTCTTTTGCAAAAGACTTACTTGGTCTAGTGGCATGATTATAAGTGTGCCATCTTGTAGCTTGACGACAGCAATTGATGCCCCATCAGCGATACATGTTCAATGGTCCCGGGTGTTGGCAAGGAAAACGAGGTGGTGTGAGGAGGTCATGCTTTTGAGGGAGGAGATGCGGAGGGTACTGCGCTATCTCGCATGGCAGGCACAATGGTGGTGGGACCAGGTTGACCTGAGAGACGACGTGATGAGTGAGTTGGCGGCGGGGTTGCGAGGTTACGCATTGAAGCAAGCGGCTTGGCATGAGAGGCTGGCCGAGTTCTTCCGCAAGAAGTGGGATGTGCCGGCGGTGACCGTAGCACAGCATCTGTTGGCGGAGGAGGGTTTAGATCACTTGTTTTCGCTCGAATAGATCAGTTGTGTCGGCTAGCATCAAAAGTCCGAATGCAGACAATATTTTTCGCATTTGATGCGGGGACACACACATAATTGATTTGGATCAAAGAAAATATTGCAAGGCAAAGTCCGGGGACCCCCAGTATGCCTAATGTATGGCATGGCTTCCCTAGAAGTAGGTGGATATAGACTTAAGGCTATGGCCCTAGCCATCTATGGCTGGAGTTGTGGCTTTAGATAAGATTTCCAATGGCTACGTTCAAGCCGTGAGCCTAAATCCTAGAGCCATGGGTGGCCATTTGTGGCTTTCCTGAGCAAGAGAGGTCGCCTTAATGCCGTTGATATTTATGGCACTGAGATTTGTAGCTGCCCTTGTGTTGTGGGCAATGCGTGGGTTGCCTGCGGCTGTTCTCTTTTGCGGTTGAAGAATGCCGGTGCATGGTCCTCGTCTTGGGGACATCACCTTGGCAGGCATCACCATCTGGAGTTTGAGGCTCCCCCTGTGGGATGGTTGTCCCTTCTGCGTTTGGAGTGTTGGGGCCAGATGCGGTCCCATCCGTTCGAGCCCTCACAGCTCTCGGGTTGCCCCTCGTGCTGTTGGTCTTGCTCAGACAGGATGCAACCATGATCCTCTGAAGGGCTGATTAATAATATCAGTGGGATACTATAGGCCCACGGCATACAGTATACGGTTCGATGTCCCATCCTGATGCGGACGGATTATTGACAGATGGGGTAGTCGGGCCTGAAGTCCGATCCACACGCTTACGGAATTGTGTTGGAGACAATTTTTTTTTCTTCCTTTCGGTCCCTTTTCCCATACATCCAGTCGCATGACCCAAGCCATGACGGAGGTCTATTTCAGGCTACGCTCGTCCTTCAGACATCCTCCATCATCGACAGGAAAAATGGCCTACCTAATGCCAATGCGTACAGATTTTCGGCAAAAACATGGTTACAGTGAAATACTTGCTCGGTGTCTACAGCAGCAGTACTAGTTTAATCAAGACCCAATTGGCAGAATGCAAGTTGCTTGTTTAAGGCAAAAACACAACTACTAACCAAATCCTAACTACTTTCCCCTTGAATGGTTTAGACTGTGCTGCTGAGTACGGGTCTTTTGAACGCTTTAAGGAGGTTCAAGGAGCACAGATAATCCAACAGAGGTTGTGAGGAACAAGCCTGTTTTAAGAGGTCTAGTCCGAAGTGCAAGAGTTGATTTAGAGTATTAGAAGTATTAGACCTCTTTGAGCAATGCCAAACGAGTGCCTAAGCCAACAAATCGAGTTTTAAAAGCTTAAGAAGCTTGAGCCAAGAATCCCAATCCTAACAAGGTGCCGTGTTCTCCAAATCCCAAATAATAAGCCTTCCAAGGCTACTGTAGTGCGGTGGTGTGTTCTCAATCCTAAATAGGCTCTCTCTAGCTTCATAGGGCCTGATCGGGTGGTGTGGGAGGCAATCCCATATGGGATCTGCTTCTCTCAGTTAATGATGAAGCCATATTCCCACCGGTTTGGCATGTCCAGTCACAATTGTCACGTATTGTAAATAGCAACAAATACGCTGTTCCTGAGCCATTTCCACGTGTTTCTGCCTTCCTCTGGGCACAATGCCCCTCGATAATGGCCCCGGTGGTAACCGCGATCAAATTAATGCCCTCTGCGCTGCTCAACGAAGCAAGAAAAAGCAGCAAGTTGAACAGCACTGTCGGATGCAGCTTGTGGCTTCTCTAGTCTGCACAGTGATTGCATTCACAGCATCCCTCAACCTGGATGTGCCAGATGCTCTTCCCATGCATATATCAATGCTCACTGGCCAAATGTGGCTCAACGAGCTTTTGGCAGGCCACCTGGATCGATTCGAGCACCAAATTGGCATGACCAAGCACGTCTTCTACCATCTATCATTTGAATTGCAGGCATTTTCGGGGCTTGTGAGCACCAAATTTGTCACCGCAAATGAAAAGCTTGCTACATTCCTCCACTTTGCTCGAACTGGGTGCAGTACACAAATTTTACAAGAACGTTGCCAGCGGAGTGCAGACACAATTTCTCGGTATCTTTCCTACATTATCTCCTTGATTTCCACAGTCCTAACTATTTCCAGATCTATCTATACGATTCTGAAAATCCTTGTTGGCCCATTCCACAAAATCCATCTCCCCCCCGACGAAACCCCTCCCGAGATAAGGAACAATCCGAAGTTATACCTGTATTTTCGCAACTGCCGTGGTGCCATTGATGGTTCCCACTTTCATGCTTGGGTTCTTGCACTGAACATGGCTCGCTATCGGAATCGGAAAGGATTCATTGGCCAGAACATTCTGGCTGCATGTAATTTTGCCATGATTTTTGTCTATCTTCTCAGTGGATGGGAAGGTAGTGCATCTGACTCGCACATCTTTCAGTATGCATGGGATCACGATTTTGCTGTTCCAGCAGGCAAATATTACCTTGCCGATGCCGGGTTTTCACTCTGTGACGCACTCATGACTCCATACCGGGGCATTCATTATCATCTCAAGGAGTGGGGCACAGTTTGTCAATGGTGAGTTTGGAACACATTGGATGCTGTGGACTGGTACTTAGCATTTTTAGGCCAAAAAAACCGTGAAGAGTTGTTCAATTTGCGTCATTAGAGAGTTTGCGGTAGCCACCGGCAGCCACCGGGTGGCTTTTCCGGCATGCGGTGCCAGGTGGCTACGTCTTTATGGTGGCTGTTGCAGTGGCTGCTGCATTTTTGTCGCGAGGCAGCCTAGCCACCATTTTCCCTCGTACTTCCATGCAGAAAGCCATTCTCGAGTCTAGAATCCAATTCACTACCCTTCTGAAGGTCATTTCTGAGGAATGAAATGAAACTATCAATAATTCCGGCGTGTGTGTGCTCTCGCACGCATCCGGACAGGCATAGTGATAGAATAAAGAACATTGAAATATGTCTCAAATGTGTCAAATGTGTCATTGCAGGAGCCACCGTAATGACGTAGCCACCTGGCACCACATGCCGGAAAAGCCATCCGGTGGCTGCCAGTGGCTACCGCAAACTCTCTATTTTCAAGCTCGCAATATTGTCAAACAAATATTTGGGGTCATGAAATGTCGCTGGGGACTTTCTCCTGTGCCCCCGAGTACCCCATCAACACCCAGGCTATGATGATCCCAGCCATCGGCGCCCTCCACAATTTGGTCCGCATCTATGATGCTTCCGACAATGCAGTTGATCTGAGCACTGAGTCCGATCCTCCAGGCCCAATCCAGTGCGAAGATTCAATGCAGGACTTTATCAAGATGCAGCCACAAGAGATTTCTCCTGAGGAGCTCGGGATGGAGATCTCGGCCGAGGAACAAGTGCGCGCAACCAATCGCCGGGATGCCATTGCGCAAAAGATGTGGGAAGATTATGTTGCAGTATTAGCAGAGCGTGGAATGGTCCCGAGCACATAGAAATCGATTAAAATGCGAATACACTAACAAGACTTTTCGGAACAACAAAAGAAGTAATTATTGTGCATCAGCATGCAAGGCGGCCTTCCTTCTCAGCTTTTGCAAGGCAGCGCCGAAGAAACCTTGTACGCTTGTCAGGTTGAGTTGAGGCAAGGTACGTCTGAGCCATCGCTGTTCCTGTGTCCTGCTCCGAAAACAGCATCATGATATTCGCACTTTCATCATCAGAAAAATCCCCGTTGATAAGCACGGGATTTGTCCACCCATGAAATCTTCGCTTTTTCGCGTTTTCATGACAAGACATGTGCTGGGCTACGCTCCAGAAGCGTCAGTACTGAGGTTCCCAAGTAGCTGGCAGGGCAGGAACCACTGAGTAACGGATGGGAACAGGGAGGAACACTCTGGAACCATTGGCATGTGCTTGCTCTGAAACCTGTAGGAGATGTGTAGCCCACTGAACAAGTGGCACTTGAAGTCTACTCTATTCCTGCTCACGGAACTAGACGGGGACGGACTGGAATCCTGTTATGGTGTGTTTGGACATGGGACGCGTACCGCATTCTGATTAGATGATCACTGGAAGGGGCTGGGAACATCACATCTTGATGGTTCCACGCCGTCCTGGGCATTCCGGATAAGGGATGGTCACCAAGCAAGGGTCCGATCACTTGGACCTACACTCGTCGGTCCTGGAACAAGTACCCATACTGGGAAGTACTTCGAATGCGGTATCCCTGAAGAGCTACAGACTGGGAGCTTCTGTTCCAGACGTTCCGGTAGACGGGAAGGCACGGGCATTGGGAGGAACTGCATATACAGTCAGGATCGACATAAGGGATCGGTTGTGATGGCTCCAGCACAGTCTGACCGATTGTACATGTGCACAGGATCGCACCAGGATGGCATGCTCGACATGGGCAGCCAATGGAAGGACTCAGATACCCATTCCTACGACGGATACACGGAAGTCGGACGGATAAACGGACTATTTTACTCATACTTACTTATTCTCGGACGTTTCCATGTGTTTCAGGGCTTTGTATTTAGTAGCAGGGGCATCTTGGGCGACTTCATGGAATCACCCCACGGCTAGTAGGCGGAAACACTTGTGAATTGGGCAGATACTGGGGAGTTCGAACAAGGTGTCTCTTAGAATTCATCTTGGCTTGGAATCTTTTCTTTGTGATCGGTATCCTTGGGATCCGACTTTGCCGTTCATCTGGAATAGTCTGAAAGTGACTGGAACTGTCGGGATTGTGCTGAGTACGCACTTGGTTGTTTGGGTTGTGTTGTAAAGAGCTTGGGATCGGAACCCACCACTGTCTGGAGCGCTTGGGATCGGAACCCACTACTGTCTGTACTGTCTACGCTTGGAATCGGCATCCACCTCGCTTTGGAGAGCCCCAGCAACTCATTCTCGTTTGTTTCTCATAGCTGCGAAGCTTTACATCACGCGCTACTGTGCTTCCTGTTTGTTCGAGTCTACCCTCGTTCAATCAGATCTAGCCAGAACAGTTTCACAGCAAGGGTTCCAGATGCATCGACATTTTCGTTGTGTTCCACCAGCTTTCCTGTCTGTTCCGGTCTCATTCCGGTTCACTCAGAACAAGGCTCAAGTACTTGGACTTCGTTCCAAGGACTTCCATAAACAGCACAACGCTCTCTCCTCGTTTCCGGGGTCTATTCCATTCCCTGCAACCTTTTATAAGGCCCTGTACCAGGGTCTGATACTTGTCTGTGCATGTCTCGAGCACTTCCGTTCCGTTCCGACGCACTTCTGTGTGTAGGTTTGGTTTTGGTTGGTGTTTTCTTGATAGGTTCAGAGCACATCGATCACCGGCCTTCGCTTATCCTGGAACTTCATCGGAATGTACATCCCCGGGCTCCTAACATCTATCACATTGAAGGTACATGGCCTATTGGTGCAGAAATAAAACTATTTCCGCATGCCCTTGTCAAAAGTCCGTCCGGCCTATTCCATCATACAGGAATAAGACCAGAAGTTGTCCCTTAAGAGGTTTGTGGACTACACATTCCTCTACAGTTTTCAAGGCGAGCACTGCCAGTCCACAGGGTAGTTCCCTACCCCTTGCACTCGTTACTCTGTGATTGTGACCCAACCAGTTATACCGAGACCGTATACCAACTCTTAGAAATAAGCCTATACTGTAATCAGACTATTCTGAAACACGCAAAAAGTGTGGTGTTCAGGTATAGTCAAATTCCAGACAGTTCACCAGACTACGAAGACAAAGGAGACAACAAAATCCTGGAGTAAGTGTCCAGTTTGGGACAGCGGATCAATCAGGAAGAGCGGGAGAAGGCAGCGATGGCAGGTTGTTGGGTTGCCATAGATGCGGTACATTTGACAGACGGGATTTGTGGGTTTGACAGGGTGACAGTAATGGCCAAGCTGGCTTGTGGATCATGTACAGTCGTATGATGATGTTGACAGAGAATTGGACAAAACTGGATTGTTTTTGATGCCAACCTCATATTTTGTCCTTTCACTCTTAGCGATATCAAAACAGGTAGATACTGTGCATGCTGACCACCATTAAATAAAATATGCCCAGGTATGGCTACCTAATACAGAAAGGCAGGACACATCGCAATGCAGCTATAGTTGGCCTATAGGCCAGAGATTGCCCACATTGCATTGTGGTTCAGGATAGCAAGCACCCAGATTGTAATGTTGCTACTTTCCTTGGAGACACCAAAACTGCTGATGAAAATGTGATGCATGGCCAGAATCTAAAAATAAGGCACCCTAAGACCCTTACCTTATGGTAGCGGGAATGAGTGGAACTCTTTGAGGTGGCAGATGAAGCTGGGGAAATCACACCCATGACAAGGGGACAGGACTGGCTGACGGTTTAGGCATTGGGATCCTGTAGAGGGACTGAAGTGAAAGAAACACTCCAATGATAGCGGCGTGGGGGACAATATATAAACCATCCAGGTCGGGGATTGAGATTACAGTAAAGCTGGAAGGAGCTTGGCCATCAGTTGGCCTGACCAGATGACATCCTGCCAGAACTATCACAGCAGTCCAAGCAACTGGATTTGATGCATCAAATAGATGGACCACTACCATGAAGATGAACAGACTGGCCCCGGAATAGTATCTAGACTTATCGGGAACATAACCTCTCTTCCTTCTCTGTATGCATTTTAACCCGGAATGTTACTCACTGGAATGCCAAGACCAGCTGAATTTAAATAAAAAAATGGGACTTTCATTTTGAATCAGGTTCATAGAATACAGGCAATGTGAAACAAAGGTGTAGCTATCCAGACTTTCTTTATAGCCCCAAATTTGGACACAGACACAAGCTGTAAACACTCATACCACAACTTGCTCATGAGGTTCATCAGATAATTCTACCTGCTCCTCATCTTCAATATCACATGGATTGCCAGAGGGGATATTGAGCTCCACAAGACGAGTTATGTTCTCTTTGCACTGTTCCAGAACATCATTCTCAATACAAGCAAGCCTTTCATCAAGACATTGGACCTGCTTCGCTTGAGATGACCTTTCAAAGAGTGGCCTTGCTGTCATCCAAAGTTCAACTGCTTTCAACCAGTCACCGTGGCTGTTGGCAATGTCACCAAGTCTGAGCATACATTCTGCTCTGCTCTGATGGACATCCATACAGGTGAACCCCTCAAGGGCAACAGTGAACAAGGTGATGGCAGTGTCCTCATCTTGTTCATCAAGAAATGTATCTCCACAGAATTGTAGTGCCTTAAGTACTTGGAGGCGTTGTTTACCCTTGATTGAATATACCAAGAATATTGTTGTCCATCGGAACATTGAATAATTGGCACCCCACTGGTTAGCATTACCCAACCCTTCAAGACACAGGGATTGAATTTCAGCACTGGAGTCTCGTTGGAGAACTTTTTCAAACAGCAGCTGTGCTGCAGAAAAATCCTTCTCCCGGAGGTGCAGATGCCCAAGGGTACAATCAGAACTGGCCGAGATCGAGCTGGTATAGTGGTGTGTAGATCTTGCAAGATCAATCTTCCTTTGGACATCAGGTTTTGGAACATCCATCAACACTTCAGTCTCGGCCACATTCAGCAATGCATAAGCAAGGTGATTGGGATATCGGTCTGCAGAAATCTGAATTATCTTGGTATGGATTTTCCAAGCCTCCCGATATTCTGATTTACACTTGTGGACCTCAGCTTGAGTGTTCATGACACTAATATTGGCTTCGCTACCAGACATACCACAAAGATCAAGGAGACTCTGTGCACTGATGCACAAAGAGAGGCTTTGTTTGTAGTGGCCAAGGTCTTGCCAGGACATGGCTTGTGTTTGGACAGCCTCTGCTTCTTTGTATAAATCCCCAGATACCCTTGCCAACTTTTGGGCTTCATATGCATACATTTGGGCTAGAGAGTATTTCCCGAGCTGAACATGAATCCATGCAAGCTGATTCAAAGCTTGACTGTGTCTCTTGCTGTTACCAGTCGGAATTGCTAAGGATATACATTTTTTACACATATTTGCAGCCTCAACAAGGTCAGTTTTGAGACGCCAATAGAATGCCATAATGTTATACAATCTACCTAGAAAGTATTTGTGTCAGTTCTTGTAGAAATAATTTGTGGGGAGTGCACACATTTAAGATCTGGATCATCAAAGTGCTTGAGGTGCTCCAAAGCTAGGAAAGCTAGAGCCTCAAAATCAGAGTTTGGGTAAGCTCCCATTCCGTTCAACAACTGAATTATAAAGTAAGCTTTGAGTCGATGATCATAGAGTTGGGGAAGGATATCTTGTACTTGGCCAATCAACAGAGTCAGTATCTGCATACTGGCGAAGCTGAAATGGTGCAAATGACATATACAGTAAATGCTTTTCGATAGGATTGGTTGTTTCTGTTTTAGACCCCATTGCAGCACATTCTGGATGTTGGTGAAATGTGACTTTATTTGGGGAACAATTTTGGAATTTGACTGGGTTCCGCTATACTCCCTATAAAATTTGAGCATCTCCTCAAAGTACTGGAAGACACTGTGAACCAGATGATCTCTGGGTGGCTGGTACTGTTGCAGATATTCTTGTATGGGCATCAGCACCTTCAGTCTTTTATGCTCATCACTGTAAGCTAGGGCAGTAGACTTCAGTGCTGTTTCACATTCAAGAATATTGTCCAGTGGTAGCTTGCTTTGGATGAGATCTACATCTGCCAGGCCATCTGGTAGCATCGACAGGAGGCTCAAGAGTTCTTGTGATTGGGGCAGAAATTGGATCCGGGGACTCAATAATGACAGGGAAATGGACATGTCCAGATTGGATCTTTTGTCAAAGCCCTCTGAAATCAGAGATGTCTTTTCCTTCTCCCAGCGGGATAATACAGTGGGGCAGCCTTCAGTGTCAGCCAAATGTGCGAGAAGACTGATTGCAAGTGGCATGTTGTCTGTCAGAGAGAGGATTTGGTCAACTTCCACCACATTGTGTCCACTATCTGCAATATCGGCAAATGTGAGACGAGCTGCCTGTCGATCCAAAGGTTGCAAGGCTCTCAAAAAGGGTCTAGTCCATTGCACCTTGGCAGGTCGTTCTGCTCCTCGCATGGTAATCTGAGACAAAGTGAGTCGAGAGTTTTAGCCAGAACCCATTCAACTCACTATCAATGCAAGATCCTCCACACCTGTGAGCAATGACAGTAATTCTTCAATGTTGCCACGAGAATTTGTTGGCTCCCATAATGTCTCAAGCTCATCTAGAATCAAGAGACTTGGTGGATTGTTCAAGAAATGCTGCAGTACTACTTGGGTAAGATCTTTGCCAGGCTTCAGTCCCAGATGGGCTCCGATCAGGTTGACCAGTTCGAGTGTAGTCATTGCAGAGCTGCAAGCAACAAAGAACCTGTTCTGTGCATATCTGGCTGCAATTTCTGCTTGGTGCAGGACAGCTCTTGCTAGGGAGGTTTTCCCCATGCCACCTGCACCCAAAATTGCTATCCGTGGAATTGTAGTGTTGAAAAGGTCAATGATTGCTGAGAGCTCTGATTCCCGGCCATGGAATATCTTGGGCTCTGAGGGCAGCATTGAGATTGAGTTGAGGCTTTGAAATGACGGCATCCAATAAGTGTAATCCAAAACCTTTTTCGGAAAAGTTGATACTCTACCTGTTGGAGAACCAAGAATAATGTCCACTCATCTGCGAAACACTAGGTGTAGATTGGGTGAAACATCTTTAAATTACTCACTGTGGATGCCCTTTCTGAAGCAGTTGCTTCAGAGAGATTTTCAATCATATCAAGCACTTCTTGATGTTTCTTGCGTGAATCCTTCTGCATCTCCATGAGATCTGCTAAATCCCTGGGTCTTTCAATCTATGAAAATCTGTATTCATGAATCATTGCTACATGGAGCTGACAACTGACCTGAAAGAAGTTGAAGCTTTGTTGTAATCCAGCTTGACAGTCCTTGAGTAGTGCACTTAGTTCACCCTGGCGGAAGAAGTTTTTCACTTTGTTGCCCTTTTGTTGAGCCTCCACAAACACATGGAGTTTGTGAAGGATCCTGATACCCTTTGTCAGTATGGTAGGCTATGTATGGACCAGAAAAGTACTCGGTGAATTTCCCAATATGATATAGGACTTCTCTAGGCAATTCTCCACCTGCATCAGATTTGATATGGAGAACCACAATCACAGTCAGCAATTTGTTGATTTGTTCCAAAAGCTGAACACAGTCATCTTTGTGTTTGGCAATGGCCTAGCGAGTAGGTAAGCTTGACATCAATACCGTTCCTCTCAACAAAGGTCACCTGAACATTCTCCAAGACAGCTTGAGTTGTGTTAACTATAGCACCTAAAAATGGAGTTTGCATGCTATCGGCAATGATTTCCAAGGTCCTTGTGGTCATGGTCAAACATATTGCCACATTCTCCAGTCTGTTTGGAGTGACAATAGAAGGGGGCATGTTGGGCGTGCAGGGCCCTTGTGAAGTGCTGGCCTTTTATGTGCCATCCATGAGTTCCCACAGTGTCACCAGTCCTTCCATTCCATCATCAGTCTGTCAAATGCAACACCAACATATGATCTTCGGTTCAGTATCAGATTCTGCTCCCACAATTGGGCCACAGTGTTGGCAGCCAATCACCAACTCCTACTTGGACGGGAGTCCGCGGCAGCGGCACAGGCTGAGCGGCCCATGCCCTTGATTGGTGTTCAATTAACAGTATTGTATTATTGGGTCTTTTTAGAGTTACAACTCAGGATCTTTCCAGCTAGCCAATCACCGCCAATTTTGGACCTGTTTTTTTGCATCGCACCTTCGTGAAAGATTACGGGCTGTACATTCTCAAGTTTTGCTATGCCGCAAATCCGAAGAATGTTCGGGTGGCTGGATCTGAGATAGCAAGTTTGGGTCTCGGAGCAGGGTAGTCTTTGTGGATAACACTATCCCAATGCCATTGCTTTGGACTGTCATTGGGCCACGTGTCAGGCAAAATAATCTCACACTTCTTCTGCGCCGTCTCCTTGGTACCATGCCACTCTCGTGTTCCGAAGTATACCCACCCGTCATTGTATCGTCCACGGTGATGGTGAGCAAGATTCTCCAGCCGTATCTCACTCCCGCAGATTTACATCTCCGAGCGGAATCATTTGAAACTCTGGATATTATTTGATATCCCCGCCAGGGTTACTTACACTCCTAGGCTACCCGGCGGCACGGCCGACGTTCCTGACGTTAGTGTAAGTCTCACCGGGCTGCGACTCCGAGAACAGACCGAATCTGGATTAGGCACCGCCGAGGCTCACGCTTGTATTCAGCTTTTAGGTAATACTGAGTGCCGAATTAACTCACAAGGTGGATCAATTTGTCGAAGCTGAATCAAAATGCGGCACATGTATGAGGTTCGTTATGCATCGCTGAGGGGGGGGGAGAGGGAAAAAGTTGAGCACCCAAACGACATCTTCGACATGTGACACAATTCAAGACACGCTGAAAATAGATGGATGCATCGGCTCTGTTTCGGTGTGAAACAAAAAAGCCCACCGAGACAAGACTGGAATCGAACCGAAGCAGGAGCGGGGTGAGACCAACGTTTGATTCGCGCCTTTCAAAAGTTGATTAGGGGGGCTTTGAGTCGCATGGATCTTTCTGACGTCGTTCGGCATGTGGAGGTTCAAAGATTTGCTGCAGGATGGATTGTCTTTGAGAATCGCCAGGGCCGCGGTGAGCCTTGTTATCGAACACACTTCTGCCCCAGACGAATCAGCTCTTTTGCACCATGACCTGTAAAGGCCTTTTACACTTACCTGAAAAACAGAGTCAACAGATGAACGTCGTCAATGGTACGGGGACCCACTTCTGTCAAATCCCAAGGTTTGAGTGAAGGCAGATCTAGAATCGACATGTGAGTGGAAGCCTGAGTAGAGAAGATACGATGCGGCAGAGGAGTGAAACACACCAAGTCCCATGGCGTACCATTTCCGAGATAGATATTTGAGTATATATTCGTGTCGAACCGAGGGCGAGAGTTGAATTCCGGGTTTTGCTGTCCGCGGTGGTGAGCGCAGAATAGGTGGTGAGCGCCCGAATGACACGTTACACTTGAGCACCGCCAATGCAGAAGCTCAATGATTGAGGAACACGAATCTGATTAGCAGAGTCTGCCTCCAGCGGAGTCGTTGCGCGCGTGTGTCGATTTGCGGGAGGGAGTGCTCGAGACTACCATTAAGTGTTCAATCTTTGCAAGTTGGATTACTCCCAGGAGACTGATGCGATAGCGCGTCCATCTCAGTCCAGAGACATCAATGAAATCAGGTCCGCTTGAAGGGCAGAACATACTTGAAGCACCGAGTATACGGCCGCGAACGACTCCAGAGATGCGTGGATTTTTGAGATTCCAGAGGGGAAGCAGAGGAACGAGAAGAATTGCACAAATGGAAGCCAAAAAGATGTCCCAGAGGGGTGCATGCGTCAGATTCCAGCGGATTAGCAGGAGCGATGCAGGATTGTTAATTTCAAGACCATTCCTCTGCTGCGTATCCGACGGCCGGCGAGAATTTGAACGACCCAAGAATTCATTCGAGCGAGAGAGCAACATTCAGGATACAAAGGAGACAGCAAGAGCCCTAGATTTGTTGTTGGTCGTGGCACTGAACAAGTGGCAAGAGGCATCCCACAGCAAAGCAGGGTAGCGGACGGAGGTTTGAGATTCCAGAGAGAAAGTCGTCGGAAGAATTAGGTTTACCATCCCAGGACAGATTTCTTCAAGATTTCGTTGATTCCTCCGCTCCTTGCTTTGCTGCATATCTAACGGTCGACGGAGGATGAGCCAAAGGTTCATTCCTGAGCGCCGAGAAACCAAAGTCCGGGGAAAGGCAAAGTAATCTATTGTACACAATCACGCTCAGCTTTCTATCTTGCTTTCGCCTCCAACACTTCCTCCCCTTTCTTACCCATAAAGCGGGTAGGATGAGCGGCATGGCCCGCTACCAGGGTTGATATTGCTGTGACAATTCTGGTGTGGCACCACGGATCATGACATCGAGCTCAAATAGTGCGTGTCTTGATGATTTGTATCCAATTGACTTCATACTGACACGTCGTTTCAAGAACTGCAACAATCATATTCATAAACCATGGCTCAGTGGGTGGATTGCTTCCTTCCGATTTATGTTGCTGATCCTCTCCCTAGTACTAGAATAACTCCCAAGATGTGTATCAAACGGTACGTACTCTCAGCGCGCTGACAGCAATTATTGCTCACCGTCTCGTACAGTTTGTACCACTGCTGTCTCACAACTCATCTGCTTTGTGTTTCAAGGTACATATTATTCTCCGCCCTTGCCAATTCGCGTTGCTAATCACATTGTTCTTCGATTGCTAGGCTCCGCTAAATGTACTTGTTCTGCTAAATGTACTCGTTCTCGCTGTAGCTACCAAGATGAATATATTCTTTCAATGGCTACTTTGGTGGGATGCGAGAAATTGAATACAAGTAATGGCGAGAGGAAACAAGCGCTATAACCACCTTGCGAGGCCCCCGATGCCTCTCAAACCCACCTAGGCCTGGAACACCTTGCAAGGCCTTGAGAGTTTCAAAATGTAGCTATAGGCCCCTTGAGAGGTCCGCCAAGGGTTTGGGACCCTTGAGAGTCCTCGAGACAGCTTGACAGGGGTTTGCGAGGTTTTTCCACTTTTGGTGATGGAACTGCCAAGTCCAGGAAATTCCCTTGAGTCTGTCCTCCACCTACTGTACAATGCGCGCCTCCTCCATATTCCTGGCTATTTTTACGGCCGCGGCCAGTGCGAACCATCGTATCACTCTCCGCGTACGTCTTCCCACGGTGATGTCGTTCACCAACTCATAGTGAACTGGAAATGTCCTTGGCCTCCCCCACTATGCCTTCCCAAAAAGGAAGGTGCCGTCAAAAAACGAATGGATGAGCCCTGCAGACTCCTCGGACTGTCTATCAGTATATATTCCCTCTGAGAGGGGATGGAGGATCTCAAATAAATTATTTGATGTTTTGAGTCTGTTTTTCCTCTGTCAATACATGTTCTAGGGCATTTATAACAAAATTACTGGAATAGATGAAGGGAGCTGAATGTTCTGGCACAGAGGTAGTAAACAGTATGCAGCCCAAAATTTAGTTTCAGCTGGAAAAACAAGAAATCACAGCTTTAAGGTAGGGCAAGGCCTTGCCATTATTGTGCAGGCTGGACTGAGCTGTGTGCACTGTACTGGCCATTGAGAGTTGCAGTGAAATGAAGCAATTGATATATCCAGTTGATTACATCCCGGGCGACGTACAACAGATATAGGCAGTCGGGCGGGAAAGGAACAGAAAGTAAGAAAAAAAAGGATTGCGCCCCAAAAGAACCGAACACAGACGCATCATCTCCCTCTTTATAAAATTATCCATGTCTGTCTGAAGCCTTTTAAACTCCGCTTTTGGGAGATCAGGGCCGAGGCTTTGGAAGCGCTGGGCCCAGACCCCCGGAAGCGCTCAATAAACGGCACTTTCTCGGTATTTTGGCCCCATGATCAACTTCAAGCGCGCACGCGCCTATAAAAGTGTACACAATGCCAAATTCCGTTTTTTGCTCACTGTTATAGATTCCGAGGCGCTAATTTAAGCGCCAGGCACCAGTGACTTGAGTTTTCTTGCAACCTCATCAGTTCCGCCCTCGCTTTGAAGGATAGGCTGCGGATAAAATTCTGAACTTGACTCCAAAAGACTGCTCCACAATCCCTCGAGCGCTAATCAATTCAATTTCACTGAACTGAAGTCAGTCACACATGAAGTCATGACCATTTGCAAACAGATGGGAAATAACTTCACAAAAGAGGTTGGGAGGCCGCGAAGCGGCCGACCAGCCCCTTGTAGTATTAATTATGGAATCATTGGACCCAAGAATATACATAACAGTTAGACTAGAGTAGCGATACCATGCGTGAACCAGTATGGCTATGACTGGCGGGCGGTAAGATTTCCTTTTATGGGAATGGCGTAGTGGGGGAGGGGTAGGTCAGCTGTGGACTGGCAGAACAATTGCGCCTTCGGCGTCGGCTTGACTCTCAGTAATTTCCCCCATCAGGGTGTGGACTATACTGGCAAGCCATTAGCATCTCCTACCTCTTGTTTCTTCCCATTCTAATTCTCGCTAGGACCAGCCATTCCGGATAAGTATCCCAGCGAAAATAAGCTACAACATCATCGTCCCTACCAGGTATACTACATCTGCAACTCCGCTCATGGCGATATCCACACCGTACCTCACACAGCCGTCAAGTTGGCAGTAAGTTGAACTCCGGCAATTTAATCCCTGGTCACATTCCAGAATCCAGACTCTTCATGTTTTGTTTTTGCGTCTTCCTTTATCTCTCATTCAAGGTTCAACGTTAACGTTAACTGAGATGACATTCAATACTCAACCCTCGGGCCTCGGCACTTGAGTGTAATGTCTTCATTCCATGTTTGCAGTGCATGGGCTCAAATAATCGAACCAGCTGATCCAACGGAAGTTGAGCCGAAGTAATCCCCCCACCGACAATGGGCATCGCATAGATAGTGTCTCAGCACAGTACAACGGACGCCTGATAGCAAACGATCCCCGATGTATTGGCAGCGGGCCCCCCGTTTGACTCGGGTTCTAGGCCTCCACATTTGACTTTGTCTTTTATTTATCTCTGACGTCGGTAAGTTAGGCTCCAACTTCCGCCCGGCGCCCAGGCATCCCCTCTCCACTCATCTCCGGCTCCTCTTCCCCCTCCTCCCTCTCTCATCGAGCACACGCATACAAGCATGCAAGTCTCATCCCTCCCAATTCAATATCTACATACATTACACACTCCATCCGGGATCAATACAATGAAACCACTAGACGAGTAAAATTCCGAGGATACGACGATGAGGACCGTTCGATAGACGATGTATCTCGACAAGTAGGTAAAAGAGATAAGTTTTCGGGAGCCATGGCGAAATAAGCAAAAGTAGCTAGAAGGTGGGAACAGGAGGATCGTGCGGGGTCGTGGCGAGCGAGGACGTCGAGGATACATGCAGTATTCTGTGCCGCGTGCGCGCTATGCGACGGACAGATGAGGGCGAGCAAGCGGTGAGGCGGAGGCGGTTACAAGTGAGGTCACCACTTCCGCTTCCCCCCCACTGCTCCCCCTCCCTCCTCAAATACGGAGTCGGAGTCCCCTCCCGCTCGTACGTGCGCGCAGTCCCGGCATGGACGTCTGCGGCTCTTCGCCCTCGCTCGCTCTCGTGGTACACGGGCGGGAAATTGGCAAAGAGCGCAGGAGGTGCAAGCGGCCCTCGCGCGCCTTCGCCCTTGCCCCGAACCACTACACAGCGCTGTCCCCGCTCGTCGACGGCCGTATCTCAATCTTCTTCGTCCATTTACGCTTATGCGTCCCATCATCTTCATTATCGCCATCCGCACCCGTGCAGTGAGAGACATAGGAGACGAGTGGAGGGAGCGGGACCGAGTCGGACACAGCGTCGACAACGCCGCACCCACGACGGCAGGGGATGCGGCGAGGGAGCACGAGGACAAAGAAAATGGGGACAACTCCTGCGCGCGCGAGCGTCTCTCCCGGCGACCTGGTGTCCTTGCTGGCGCGGGCGTCGTTGGTGGTGAGCGGTGCGTAGATACGGAAGTAGGCGCGGGTGGGGAGGACATGCAAGGTCGCGCGGGCGATTGGGGGATCGAGGTGTATGGCGTAGGTGTGGAGCAGTCTCGTCCAGGCGAACGCAAGAGGGGACGTCCTTCCCGACGGACGCGACGCGCGCGCGACGAGTGCTACGGGCGCGACCCCTCCTGCTCGTGCGCGCGCAGTTCCAGCATGGACGTCCGGGGGCTCTTCGCCCTCGCTCGCTCTCGGGCGGGAAGTTGGCACAAAGCGCAGGAGGCGCAAAGGGCTCTCGCCCACCCTCGCTCTCGGGCGGGAAGTTGGCACAAAGCGCAGGAGGCGCAAGGGGCTCTCGCCCACCCTCGCCCTCGCCCCGAACCGCCACACCGCATGCGGCACGGGCGTCAGCGAAGCGTTGTCGTCGGGGCCAAGCGACGGCTCCCTCTCCCTCCTGGTCCCTCGCGTCGAGGGCCGTATGCCAATCGTCTTCGACCACCCACGCATCCTCGTCATCTTCATCATCTCCCTCCTCCCTTCCCCTCATAACCGCATCCGCACCCCCGCAAGAGACGGATCAGACGAGCGGAGGGAGCGGGACCCCGCCTGGCACCGAGGAGGAGGGGATGCCGACATAGAGTGCGCGGAGGATGCAGAGGCGGGGAAGACACACAACCCCTTGATAGGCGACATCCTCTTCCCCTCGGTTGCTTCCCTCCCCGCGCGGGGCTCGTGCGTGCGGATACAGACACGGACACTGGCGGGGATGAGACGGACCTCGTAGTCCCCCGGCGGTGCGGGCGGCGTGTACGTCGGGGCGGGTATGAGCGTGGAGGCGTATCGGCACGGCGACAGGGAACGCCATGGAGCGTGTGGAGGGGGGCGAGGGTGGGGTAGCACGCAATACGGGGGCCTGTTGGTACTACTGCGCCGGGGAGGGTAGGAGTAGGAGTGCGCGGACGCGGGGGCAGGAAGTACGCCTGCGAGTGGAGCGGGAGCGCGCGGACGCGGGCGGGCTGGGTCCCTGTTGCCGGTGTAGAGCTGTGTTTGCCGGCGGATGTAGGGCGAGTGCGCGGCCGACAGCGACGGCGGCGCGGAGCGGAGGACTGCGGAGGCACGCGCGTCAGTCCGAGTACGTCAGACGAGACAGGGTGCAGAAAAAGAATTGGAAACGGCGACCGTAGGTCGGTGGATCAACGAAGGGATAGAAACGACACACATTGTATCGCCGACGGACGGAGCGCATCCCATTGAAACTCCACTCACACTTGACGTCCAGAAGCCGAGCGAATGCGCGAGGCGTTGTTCTGCACGGTGAGATAAATTAGCAGAAAAGGTGGCATAGAATGCAGATGACGGACACCAGGAAACTTAGGCGCATCCGCGTCCTCCATGCGCTGTGCGGCACAACACCTGTCTTGGCTCGTCTAAAGTCCTCTCCGAGTCAGGTGCGATCGGGTTGGTCTTGCTTGCGGATTGGTCGACGACGGAGACGATTCCAGCATAGCAGGGCCTTGAACGTTGGCGGAATGTATCGAATGCGGCTAAAGGCTTGGATTTGGCTTGAATCAAGTCGAGATTACTCTGCAGAGTTTTGCGCTCAGGACATTCGTCGTTCAGATCAGTTGCTAAAGCCTTGAGACCGAGTATCACCACATCCGAGTTTTGAAGAGAACACCCAGTTTGCGTATTTTTTGCCAGCAGGGATCATGAGCAGAAATGGTCCGGCAATCAAAAAGGAGAGCTAAAGAGCGGACTCCGCCGATCACCAAATCCGGAAAAAACTTGCGAGCGAAGACAACCACAATCCTCACAATCTTCACAATGATTGTGAGCAAAATCGTAAGCGGCGGGCAGTCACGGTCTCATCTTGCGATGCTCTTCCCTCGAGTCGAGTTTGGACTCTCCCTGCTGGAGCCTGGAACTCTTTCCGCTATAGAGCACAAAAACACGAAATTCATTTCAATTGCACAAAAGTCCCCTTCGGTTTCGTGAGGCTTCGTGCCAGCGGTGCGATGCAACTGGACTCTATTCGTGTCATTAGACTGCCAAGTGCGCGCCTCTACTGTCGGGGATGTGGACGTATCCGGACCAACACTTGCAAGATACCCAGTTGCCTTTCAAACCCGACCAATTTTCTGCAATCTACAATGATCTTGAGAAATGAGTTGTCCCTCTCGTACCGGTCACCCCACCGAACTGGAACTCGAAGCTTAGGAATCCAGCGGATACAACTCGGAGTCTAATTTAATGCCTTCTTGACTACCATTAGCAGAATACCTCGCCCATTATCACGACTTTCCGGTGACTGAAGTCGCATCAAACAGTTCGCATCCGCGTTCAATCTGCGCCGCAAGCGACATTGACACGCCAACCATCCTCGTTCGTTTCTTCTTTTTCGTCTTGCGGCTCCCTTATCTCATGCAAGCTTCCCGACAGAATATATTCACAGGAGCGCCATCTAAGCACGCTCTATTTCGTTACGAAAATGCTTCAGGCTGCAGGCTGATTTGCCCAGTGCCGCTATTTTTCGGTCTGCCTGCGCCGGCCTTTGGGAGCCTCGGATTAGCTAACGTCTCGGGGGGAGGGGCTCAAGGAAAAAGACACTACACTCTCCGATCGAAGGCCCTTCCTTCCTTGGTTCTACTCTTTTCTTGTCGGACTTGAACTCGATGCCGTCAATGACTTTCGCTGTCGAGCAGAACTATCGAAATCGAACCCGGCACGCTCCTATCCGTTCGTCAGGCCTCTTCTTTACTCAACTCGAAGCGTAACCCTCGCACTTCAAGACCAAGGCTCCAACACGTCTGCTGTGGGAACTCTGCTGCTGCTGCTCCCAGCCTAGAATTTTTTCACTCCTTTTAGGTTTCCTCTGACGTGAACCCGGATGGTGTTCAAATCGCCGAGACGAATCGTACCACGATAATTCGAGCCCTACCCAGAGTTGCGTCCGAACCGCCATTAAACACCTTCCATTTTGGGATGACCACAGCCACCCTGCCGACGGCTCACTCAGCGGAGTTTGAAACAAAACCCAGAAACACTCATGAACGAGCTGTATTACTACATATGTAAGTGCAAAACAACTTGGATTATTACATTTCTATGAAACCCGACGTTGTTGTCCGTCCTGCGCGCACACGAGTGCCCCACGGGATCGACCAGGCTGCATGCGGGCTGAAGGCGAAGGTCCCGTTCTGCGCAGGCGCAGGTGAATATTTGAGCACAAAGGAGGAAGGATGAAACACACAGGATACCGCCGCTGCGCAAAGCCCGAGAACCCGTTGCTCGTCACGCTCGGATCCCACATGTTCACAAAGTTCATCGGGCGGTTCGCGCACTTGCCGACGTCGGCTGCGCTCTTGTCCAGCGCGATGGCCACCTGGTGGACCGCGAAGTCGCCGAGGGCGTGCTGCCCGGCTGTCAGCTCATGGACAGACAAAGAAAGGGTGAAAGGAAGAGAAGGATAAAAACGCACCTCCCAAACCCACGACGCTTCCCGCATCAGCAGCCCCGTGGAGCCCGACGGGTTGACCCAGCCTGTGGGGATGTACCTGAACGTCTTCCACGCGGTATTCTGGCGCCCGACGGTGTACCAGTCCGGCAGCTGCAGCATCAATCAGCTCCCCCAAACCAAAAACCAAAACCAAAGCGGAGACGTACCGTATTCTCCGCCGTGTCCACGAGCACTTGGTATGGAGCGTCGGCGGGGACACCGAGCTCCGCCACGCGCGCGCCATACTTGACCGCAAAGCCGCCCAGCGGGATCATCCAGTCGCTCCCGCGTTGCCCGTAGCCACTACGAATTGCCGTGTCAGAGATCAAGAACAGCGGTGGTTGCCAGCGGGAATGAAGAGACGATGGAGAGGAGGGAGGGGACGCACCAGAAGAACACGTTGCAGAACGGGTAGGGCGACTCCCAGTACGGGATCTCGTCCGTCAGGTTCGTGGGGACCAGCGAGGCGCGGTAGAGCTGCAGAGCATGGCGTGATAGTTTGTGAAAAGAGGCTTCGCCAAGGCAAGACAGTGGTGGGAGAGGAGGAGGGAAGGACACCTGTTTGGCATGCGGCTCACCACGGCTTCAAGTTCAAGCTCCGCCTAGTGAGCCGCCGGCAGGGTGGCTGTGGTCTTCCCAGAATGGAAGGCCCCTAATGGCGGTTCGGACAGAGTGCCTACCCAGCTTCCCTGTCAATTCAAATGCACATCTACAATAGGACATCGATCCGCTACATCGAGTCGACCATTGCAACGATTCGGGGGATGTGGGATAGTATCCAGGCGAGGTTGGATTCGCGGGTGAATAAGTTCGACTTGAGCTGATTTTGTCGATATAACTGAGGGAAAATCGCACGTTGCAAACGGTGTCTGATTGGGATGTACCTTCAATGTCTGTCTGTTCACCGGCGCTCGTTGGATTCTTATCCTGCGTGGCATCATCGGCTAACTTCAAGTGACACTAATTTGATATTATCAGATGGGCCGTATCCGTAAGTGCGTGCGCTGTATACTTTCACAGCACAACATGAACCACTAGCACCTCCGGGAACACGTTAGATCGCATTTCGCCGGATTAAACTAAGATGGGACCTGTCAATCGGGTCAGTCCACATAGAAGTTCAACAGCGCCTGTTTGATTTTTATCGGGTGTCTACATCAACTAATTTCAGACGCGGCGCTAATCAGATATACCGTATACCCGTATATGCCATGTGTCGCCACGCTACTTTCACAACGTGTATTCGACAAGAAGATTATTTCTCAGGAACGCAGATTCACCTGATCTTGGTCTTGGTCTTGTCAATCGGGTGAGTTGGAAGAAGAGTGTTGATGGATAATAGATTACAGTGTGCCGCACTGTGTGCGAGGATTTGATTCTCTCGAGTCGACTTCCAGTCGAGCCTTGGAAACTGTTACAATGTGTATGCCGAATGCACAACAGCGATAGAGTACAATCAAAACATTCTGATCTCAGGACCTGTACCCTGCACAGCAAGATGAATGTCAACCACATGTACAGCTATCCATCAATGGCACGCGAAGAGAGCTGTGCAAGAACAAAGTGCTGTATGGAGGTTGTGTCCCTCGACTGTTTCCTCCCGATACCACACTCCGCACCCATTCCTTCTCTATCCCGGCAATGACCTCAAGCCAAGCGCTCATCCCTTGGGAACCTGTTTCAAATAACGGAGTGGTAGCAATACAAGAGAGCTCACGCCCCGACAGAGGGAGATGGGCACTCATTTTGAATGTGTTTCTGTCACCATCACTAGGCCGCACCTTGGATCAGGTGTACACTGCCGCGGGCAAGGTTTTGGAAACTCATGCGAACCATGTTGCATTCAAATTGGGCCTCGGTCCCCATGTCATTGCGGGGAAAATCAAATTGCACTTTGGGGGTGGGGAACACCGAATGCAACAGTTGGAGCTCCTTCGAACCACAGTCTCAAAAAAGATTGAGAAGCGGTGCTTGAAGCTCATGAAATATTCCTTGCCGTGTGTTTATTGTGTTGAAATTCTGCCTATAGTAATTGACAGAATTACACAGCACTGAATCTGCAAGTACACAATGTCAAGCATTCAAGGAGATTGTAAATCTGGCCACCTTGCTTCCTGGTCTCCGTGTTCTATTTCTGCAGACCAAAGTGTTGGACAATGTAACATCGCTGGACACCATCTCCGCACTTTGGGATCGGTCCACCAGCCCACCAGACAAAGAATGGACATTCTGGCAGAAATTGGCCACAACATGCTTGGCAGATACTGTAATTTCAGCAATGACAGAGGACAGTCCGCTTGCAGACTTGGTGGCCTGCCATGATGAGGGCCTCAGCATCATTGAACAGCTGTTGGTTGAACATGATTGGTGAGTTTGAAAAGCTCTGGCACCCAGAATAATTCTAATTTACATTCAAGTGGAGCATCAAAATATACAAGTGCACTCTGCCTGCGATATTTGGCTGGGGTTCTCAATCTGCCTGGGTTTTGGCAGAATTCAGGATATGCATGCACTCAAGTTGCACACAAGTTGTGTTGTCGAATGGTCCAGGTACTGAAGGACATTGGGGTGGATATCCCTTCCCTAGGTCTGATTGAGGAAGACCCAGTTGATTATGATGGTGTGGACCTTCTTGCCACCACACTCCTCAGTGGTCTTTCAAGCTGGTTCGACAGACTTGATCGGGAGGATTGGACTAGACAACTATGGTATGGAAGTTTTGCACAAGTGCTTCAGCTGCTGCGGGAGTGAGTCTCATTTCAATCACTGACTTATCTTAACTGAGTTTGAAGGCCACGGGCTGCGGAACTGTTGCCACACTCATCTGCCTCTGCTACTAGCACCTTTGAAGATATTCTGTCCACCAGCTATCAAAATCAGATCCTGAATGTGATGGTTGAGAAGTAAGAGGATTCTCCATACATTGCTCTTCATCTTAAAAATCTATGATAGCCAAAATACCGTCCCGGGAGATCAACCCACCCCTGATGCCAATCATTCAACAGATAACCTGTCAGCGCACAGCATTGACAGTAATGCCAACCAGGAAAGTTCAGGCCAGAACATCAAATCTCCGGATGATTCACACAGTCAAAATTCCGATGTGGATACTGAAGGACTATCCCTGCAAGATGAGGAAAGCATATCAAATGAAATTTCGAACTTCTCAGACTCAATGCTTGATGACACTGGTTCTGATCTTTCTGAACATGAGGAACAAGTTGGCATGGCTTCTGGGCATGGTAATGTGCTTGGAGATTTGGTGAGTAGATAGATAGATTGGTTGCAGAGCTATATCTAACCAGTCTTAGAGCAATGAGACCACAGGGATGCTTGGAATTTCTGGAACCCAAAGTGTACTGACTTCAACTTCGGAAGCTCGGCGCAAAGACCTTGAAGAGCAGAAACTCATACTGCTTGAGAAGCAGAGAGATCTTGGAGCAAATCATCCAGAGACCTTGGATGCAATGAAAAGTCTTGCACAGCTACACTATCAACTTGGTGAGGACCAGTCAGCAAGAGACTTGCAGGTTACACTGCTTGAGAAGTACCAGATTCTACATGGGGAAGATGAACCACGGACACTGCAGATTATGCAGTCTTTAGGAGTAACACAGCATGCACTGGGTCAGTATAAGAAAGCCCAGGAGGTGTTAGAGTTAGCACTGGAGAAGCAGAGAAAAATTTTAGGTGAAAATCATCCTGAGACTGCAAGGACTCTGGGTTCTTTAGCAATAGCATACCAGGCCCTGGGCCAATTAAACAAGGCCCAGGAACTCACAATGTCAGCAGTGGAGAAGCATAGCCAACTTCTGGGAGAAGATCATCCAGACACTCTGTGGTCCATGTACACTCTGGCAGATATCTACCGTCAACTAGGCCAGTTCACAGAGGCAGGAGATCAATATCACATTGTTGTGAAAAAGAGCATCAGTATTCTTGGAGAGAACAATCCTGACACACTACGAGCCATGGAAGGTTTGGGAAGAACATACCTTGCCTCAGGCCAGCTCAAGAAGGCAGAGGACCTTCTGACTGTTGTTTTTGACAAACGGAAGAAAGTTCTCGGGGAAGAGCATCCTGATACCTTACGAACCATGGGTCACCTGGCACGTACATACAACCACATGGGTCAGCCCAGTGCTGCAGAGGAGCTGGCAACTGTAGCTCTCAAGAAGCACCAAAAACTTTACAGTGAAAACCATCCTAATACCCTGTGGATAATGGGTGAACTTGCACTGATATTCCGAAAGCAAGGTCAGCTTGAACGTGTAGAAGAGCTTCTTGTTGCTGTCCTTGAGGAGCGGAGGAAAATTTTCGGTGATGATCATCCCCGAACCAGATGGACAATGAATGTGCTTGCAAACTTATACAAAAGCATGGAAAAACTCCAGGCTGCCAAGGACCTGGAAAGACTCATTGGAGATCAATAAGTCTAGCTCACATCTTTCATATAGGAGTAAGTAGACTGTTACAATATCAATTTCTTCCTATTCACCACCCTGCTCCACTGCCTATGGCCCTCACCTTGAACTTGATTTTGAAGGACTTTTGGCTATAAGTTGCATGTGAAGCCAGTCCAATTTCGTGGGTTTTCTCTTTCAATTAAATTCACCTATATCACTGTTTGACATTCAATGCTTGTTCAACATTCTGCCTCCAATGACCTTTATCACAATTGCAGGCCTCGCCTCAAATAATAAATGTCCAAGTTGAATAAGGTGAACCATGTTGATATGAACCAGGCTTCAAATTAGTGTGGTTGTCTTGTTTTCCCCTTCCTTCCTTGCTTTCTTTTTTGCCCTTCATCTCTATCTCCATATTGCCATTATTTGATTATAACCAACCTTTGTAGACATTTTGGTTGAGGGCGGGGCAATTGAACATGAATTCCGAATAATATTACCACAAACTCTGACTCAAGGCAGACAAGTTGACTCCCAAGTTGGTAATCAAGTTGAGTTGAGTTGCCTTGAAGAAGTAAACACCTGTGGACTTGGGAGTCAAACAAGTCGACTTTGAGTTGACTTGGTCGACCTGAGTCGGTTATTTTAAGGCTTCTTTGTGCTTAAAAATAGGACATATTACAGTTGGGCTGTCTCATAGCTCCTCAGACTCAAATTTTCCAGGCCATTCCGAGGCATAAAACTGAGATATAGGATTATGTGCAAATATGTTTGTTGGCCTCCATATGTGATATGGTGCTGATCCAGCTGCTATGTAAGAGTCCAAGGATCTCTTCCTATCAGTATAATTCCTATAACTCCGATGAACTTCAAAACCTTTAAAAAAATCTAATGGTTTGACTGGTTGTAAAAATAATGTCACACTATGTCACATCTTCTGTCACTGAACAGAAATTATATCAGAGGATTTAGACATGGACGAGATCTTAGAGGCCATTCAGGCCATTTGACATATCTAAATGCACCCTGGGTGCCGAATGTAATTAGCTAGTGATGTCGGGAATATGTATTGGACAAACAACAGTTTTCCCACCATCCCAACCCACCCTGAGAGCTCAACATGATCCTACGGCCTACTGAGGCAATTAAAAAAAACCTCCTTGACTTCACAGATTCAAGTTGTGACAGATGTGTGTGTTACACAAGATACAGCACATGGGAGATCAGGGAATCAACCAGAATGAGTGTTGTAAGTGGTGGATTGACTAGAGAATTGGTATCAATGTTACAGGGTTTATATGCGAGATCATGGTGGCAGTGCTAATAATGATTCCATCAAGCAGTCTGTGAAAGGAAACAGAGGTTGAATGAGTGGACGGTGATGATTCGCAATGGAGAATATGTGGAAACAATAAAACAGTAAGGGATGTGTAAGAATAAAGAGAACAGAAAATCAATGGATGGGGATGTCACGAGGTGATGATCACATTTGTTACATGAGTTGACTTCAAGTCAACTTGAGTCAATTTTGTTTGCCTTGACTTGGCAGGTGAGTCGAGTTGAGCAACTTAGATCAACTTTGACTCCCAAGTGACTCGACTTTAGAGTCGCAGTAACATTAATTCCGAAGTTGTGGCTGCCACTGTGCCATCAAGAACACTTTAGAACAGTATTAAAAACAGACCCTCCATGTTAATACATATTAGGGGACTTCACAGTAGGGCCTATTTTCCTGTTTGTGAATAAATATATTTGTGTGATCTCATGAATAAAATCTTCATTTGTGGAATAAATCTGTGATCACCCCATTTTTGTCACAGCATACATTTCTATTATTCAAGCAGACATATATTCCACAAAAAATGTTTATTCCACAAACAAGATTTGATCTTGTTTGTGGAATATCTTTTTTTTTGTGAAAATAATCATCCCATCACCTGAATATATTTATTTACAAACAGGAAAATAGGCTCTAACATGAAGTCCCCTATTCTGAGGGATACAAATTTCAATCGGTATGCTGTTCAACTTGGGACAAGACCTCAGGGAGGAGAGGTAAAGATTCTTTCTTCTTTCTTTCACCTCTTTTGCTTTTTTTTAATTTGCTCTTCCATTGCTTAACATCAATCTGCGTGGCTGGAATCCATCCCATGCTGGGAGAAGCACAGATTTGAGCAAGTGAATAATTGGGGTTGAACAATTCAACGTGTTCAACTGTGGTAAAAAAAAATTAAAACAGCCTGCACCCACTCCCAACTCCGGGGCAGGCCTCAAGTCAAGAGAACTTCAAAGTCAAATTCTTTTCCATTCATCAGTGCTGTAAGCTCATCTTTGTATCCCCTGCACCATGAAACTTTTGGTTGATCTGTCCATACACAAATTGAATGTATTGTGTGCAGGGCCATCAGGTGAAGAATTGACCATAGATCTAACACAGGTATGCCAGTGGGAACCCCATTCGACTCGGGCCTAGGCTGTACCCCGGCATTCACACCTGATTTTGTCCTTTTGGTCTTTCAACACCCCTTCCTTCACCACTTCATGTGGTTTTGTTACGACCATGCACTTCCCAATCCGTTTCCAGCCATTTCCGGCCCCATCCCGACTCCAGCCTGGTTTATGGCTGTTACATCCAAACCACTTTCCGGATGTGACTTGCACTTCCAGCTCGCATCCAATCCAACTCACTGTTGCGTCCGGCTAGTTCCGTTGATGTACACCCTTTGGGGTTTTCGCAATGAAGGTCTTCTGAGTGTTCCCCAAATCAAACATATGACTTATGCAACTATGCTTCTCTCTTATTGTTCTTATTGTCTTTCACTTCACTTATTGTCCTTAACATATTTCTTTCCGCATTTGAACTATCTCCGTATTTAGTACGTATTATATTCTCTTGTATCTTTAGTTGAAAATTAATGTGCTTTGCCTCTGCATTGCTCCGTGGTCTGACTTTTGCTTGCTTCGTTGTAAAGCCAAGTTAGTTGGTGTACCTGCTCACCTTTGTGGTATCACTTCCGGCCATCCGTCTTCCGGCCCTCTTCTGTCTCCGGTCCTCTTCCGTCTTCCGGCCATTTTCCAACATGGATATAACAGGTTTTGGCTGCACCCCACTGCACACCCTGCCCACTCCTCCTACCTCCTTCACCCTCTCATGATTGGCCTCACACACGTGCAAGTCAATACAATAAATTCCATTTTTATTCCTCTCCTCTCCCTCCCCACCTATATACCTACAATATTGCACACTCCATCCTTCCTTGCAAATACAATACGAGACTGACTATATACCTGACTAACTAAAACTGATACTTGATACTTGATACTTGATACAGGATACGAGGATAAGGAGAGACAATATAGACAACATGTTTGATATGTAAAGAGAGATTTTTGGTGATACTGATACACAATATGAAAGGGAGAGGGGGATGAGAAGTGGGGAAGGGATCATGGGTGGGTTGTGACAAATGAGGGGATAGATTGATACACAAGAGCAGAGAAGACAGTGGGTGATGTGGCAGGTGAAACAGACACAGAGTAGTGAGCAGAGACAGATGGGCACCACTGTCACCACTATCACTTCCCCCCAACCTGCTCCCCCTCCCTCGTCATCTATGGTGTTAGGGTCGCCTCCCTTGAATACAGCCCCAGTACAGTGTCTGTGGCTCCTCCCCCTCCCCCTCGCTCTTGTAGTGTGTGGGTGGCATGCCAACATGGACATTGACCGACAGCACAGGCAGCACATGAGGCCCAAGCAGGTTGGAGTGCCAGGGTACAGGTATTGGCAGCTCCTTATCCCCCTCCCCCTCTTGGCCATCCACAATGGTCATCTCCCTGTCCTCATCTCCCCCATGCTCTCCCTCATCCTGCTCAGTCACCATTGTCCATGTTGACCCACATGTTTTTGCCATCATCTACCCCCTCACCATTGCCATTAATGGAAATGAGTGGGGGGAACATGTATAGGACACGGTGTCGTAGACAGCACCGAGGTGGACATGGGGTGTGTGGAGGATGCGGAAGTGGAGGACAAAGAAAACAGGAACAGCCCCTATGGTCTTGGCATTCATGTTCCCCGCTCGCTCAACAGTGACATCCTTGGGTCAGCCTGCCATCTCCACACTGTGGCCCACATGAATAACAACATCATACTTGGTGTATTCCATCACGACCTTGATGTTCCTCAATATCATATCTGGGGGAACATCAGATGCTGCATGGTAAGTGAAAATGAAGGAGCTTATGCAGCCCTTTGGTGAGGCACTTTGACAAGTCTGTGCACACTCTTGGCGTCATTCTTCCTGTGTGTGGCTGAAAGACTGTGTCAGCCCCAGGGTTCTAGCCATGTGAACAACAAAAAACTCACCCTCATCTATTGTGCAGGAGTAGTGCTCAAACTTGCTCATCACATCCAACTGGTCCGTCCCCATCTCCTTCAAGAAGAACTCCAGCACATTGCCCCAGTCACCACAGGAGAACTCCAAAAGATGAACCTTTACCGCAAGATATCACCAGGAATTGGCCTGAGTGATAATTGAGCAATGGAAATAAGATATTTAAGCGCTTTGCAGCTATGTATGAGACAAGCAAGTGTTGCATGTATGGTGGTGGTGGTGATGTCCGAAGATGTGCAAGAGACCTTGAAGAGGCAGACAATAGATTATTCCCAGATGATACAAGCTTCGAAAGCTTATTTCCCAGATGACTTCCAAGACAATGTGCAATGTCAATGAACAGTGGACGATGATATTGAACGATGACAATGATGATAAACAATTCAATTTCCAGACACCAGATAGTCTCACTCATCTCCAAGATGTTTCCAATAACCAGATCCTCATTTCTGACTGAAAGGTTTCCCAATGTTAAAGTCCAATGACAATACACACTGTGTCAACCCCAGAAGTAGCCCAATTCACAAGTGTTATGCTTACTAATACACAGGTGATTCTGTACCTCCTCGCTCTCGTAATACACTGGCAGCGTGCTGATGTGGGCATTGACACTAAGCACAGGCGGTGTACGAGGCACAAGCAGCTTGGAGCACCAGGGTACAGGCATCAGGAGCTCCTCATCTTGCTTGTGAACCCAGTCATCCACAACTGTCATCTCCCTGTCTTCCCCATTGTCGTCCTCCCCCTCCCCCTTGTTGTTGTCGCCCATATCAATCCACACATCCTGATCATCCTCTCCATCTCCCTCCCCTCCCCCTCCGGCCCATCCACGGAAACGTGGTACATGTATAGGATATGGCATTGATGCAGCGGAGGCAGAGGAAAAAGAGAATGGAAACAGCCCCTTCACGAGACTGCGCCTCTTCCCCCTCGCATCAGACTTGGGTTTCGCATTCCCTCCAGGCACCGGCGACGTGTGCACAGGCGTGGACAGGGATGACACACTCTGCACCATGGGTGGTATCCCGGGCAGTGTGGATGGGGCAAGGGTGCTTGTGTATGTTGGCGTCAGGGCGGGTGTGGGTGTGGATGTGTACTGGTGTGGTGATACCAGGAACATCACAGAGTGTGTGGAGGCATATATAGGTGAGGGATGTTGCGGCTGGCGCACTGAGACAGTGTTGTCCTTCCCAAAGGATGTGAGGTGTGTGTTAGTGAGGACAATGAATGCTCCGGTGCCGCCAGCAGGGTGGAGGGAGTAGGAGTGGTGCACATTGGCATGCAGCAGGAGCAGGAGTGTGGACGGGTGGATTGGGTCCCGTGTGCCAGTGTGGAGCTGTGTTGGGTATGGGTGGAGGTCAGGCAAGGCAAGGCAGGAAGACTGTGGAGGAAGGTGTGCATCAGCTCGAGTTAACAAGACAAAATGGGGTGCAAAAATAAATGGCAAAGCGGCATAGAAATGCCAAAGACGTTGATGCACATTGTAGCACTGGCGGACAGAGTGCATCCCGTCGAGGCTGCTCCACTCGAACTTGACACTCCAGAATGAGAAGAAGAGTGAGAGGTGTTGTTCCTGCAAGGCGAAGTGCATAAGCACACAAGGAAGATTCAATAGAAAGAGAAACAGTGAGTAACAAGATGCACATCAAGGATCTTGAGCACCTCAGTGTCCTTCAAACACTGCTCATTCTCAAGCTCGAGTAGACACTGCTTGCACTAGGCGGTGTGCGAGGGCATGGGCTCGGTGGCAGGGCAGCACATGGGTTCGTTGTTGCCATTCTTCTCCTTCTTTGTCTATCCAAGTTGTTCTTCTACCTGTAGCAGTTGCTAGTTGGGCTTCCACATCTTCCTCGGATGAATAGCGGTTGCATATTCTTATACAAGCAAAACGAGCTTGAGTTATGGTGCTATTCAGAATTATGCGGAAAACATACAAAATTTCTGGCATGCTTGGTTTTGTTTAGTCAGGACCCCAGAACTGCTTGGCTCAGTGTTTTCATGAATCTCATCAGGACACGATCAAATTCAAGGCTACTTTATGTACACTAGTAGCTGTCTATAGCAAGATATTAGCCATGATAGTAATTATGGGAATTTCTACTAGTTGCACAGCTCTAATTTATCATTCCGAAGCTATACAATATAGCCTGAGGGGCGAAAATACTGTACTATTTTGTTCAATTCAAAAATGCACCTGACTTTTAATTTTTCTGACAAATCTCCAAAATCCGCTAAAATTGAGAAAAAATTATTGCAAGGGTTTCCAGGAATCGGCTGTGACCCTTGACATTTGAATTGAATGAAATAGTACAGTAGCCCCATGCCTTCTCCGGAGTGATGTTGGTACAAGGGGTTTTAGATCCGCGAAAAAGTCCACCTAGGCCATATTTTTTCAAAAACATGGGCTCAGCATACCTATCTATCATGTGACCATCCCAATCGGGTAACTCCGCTCGGGTACAGCCGTAATCCGCCAAAACTTGAGTGAAACTTACATAAGTATATTAGATCCCAGGTAGAGCATGGAATACCAATCAGTCAATCCAATGGAAATTGAGCCAATGCACGGCTTCTCGATTTGGTCTCACTCGCCGGGCTTGGTTTTATGTGCCCACTGACAACAAACACATGAATCTTCTCCCTCTTTATAAAATCACGCCGTTCTGTCTGAAGCCAAGTTTTGGTCAATCAGGCCCATAACTGACAATGGTTCACATTACCCCTTTATTAAAATTACATGTGTTTGTCTGTCTGAAGCCATTTTAAACTCTGCCATCTTTACTATCAGCTCCGGCATCACTTGCCGAGAAACCGTAGGATCAGTTGCCTTGACCGAAGTGGGGGGCCGTAAAGCGGCCCCCCGCACTCTTACTTCAAATAAGCTCGCCATGTGTGCTGCTTCTCTTCTTAAGTAATACCCAGGATTCTGGTGGCTCTTCTCAACTGAAGTGGTGGGGTGCAAAGCACCCCACTGCGCTCTTATTGTCCCTCACACTGGGGGCAATCACTGACACATATGAATATCATATGTGTCAAATGCATATGGTCTGCACTTGATGCACAATGCACAAGGTCACCTTTGACTTTCAAAGGCTGCCTTTGGCACATGCTTTGTTCCCCCACACAGGAGCACAAAGCATGCAACAAAGCTGCCCCTTTGTCTGTCAAAGGCAGCTTTGCAACATTTGTTTTACCTGCAGACCATATGCATTTGATGCATATGATTTTCATATGTGTTGCTTTTTGCTCCCAGGGTCAGGACAGTACAACAAGCCTGACAGCGGATGGCCACAATGCATTGGCGGGGAATTGCGGTGTGGCCCCGTTCGACTCGGGTTCTAGACATACACGTTTAATTTTGTCTTTTATTCATCTCTCGCGTCGGTAGGCTCCAACTTCCGCTCAGGCATTCCCTCCTCCCACTCATCTCCGGCTCCGCAATTCAATATTTACCTATATTATACACTCCATCCGGGGTCAATACAATGAAACCATGAGACGATTAAAATTCCGAGGATACGGTGATAAGGACCGTTCGATAGACGATGTATCTCGACAAGTAGGTAAAAGAGATAAGTTTTCGGGAGCCAAGGCGAAACAAGTAAAAATAGCGAGAAGGTGGGAAGAAGAGGATCGTGCGGGGTCGTGGGAGTGAGGACGTCAAGGATACATGCAGTATTGTGTGCCGCGTGCGCGCGATGCGACAGACAGACGAGGGCGAGCAAGTGGAAGTGGCGAGGCAGAGGCGGTTACAAGTGAGGTCACCACTTCCACTTCCCCCCCACCTGCTCCCCCTCCTTCCTCAAATTCGGAGTGGGTGGCCCTCCCGCTCGTGCGCGCGCGCAGTCCCGGCACGGACGTCTGCGGCTCTTCGCCCTCGCTCGCTCTCGTAGTACAGGGGCGGGAACTTGGCACAGAGCGAAGGAGGCGCAAGTGGCCCTCGCCCACCCTCGCCCTTGCCCCGAACCACTGCACAGCGCTCGCCCCGCTCGTCGACAGCCGTATCCCAATTTTCTTCGTCCATTTACGCGTCCCATCATCTTCATTATCGCCATCCGCATCCCTGCAGTGAGAGACATAGGAGACTGGTGGGGGGAGCGGGACCGAGTCGGACACAGCGTCGACAACGCCGCGCCCACAACGGCAGGGATGCGGCGAGGGAGCATGAGGACAAAGAAAATGGGGACAGCTCATGCGCGCACGAGCGTCTCTCCCGGCGACCTGGGTGTCCTTGCTGGCGCGGGCGTCGTCGGTGGGGAGCGGTGAGTAGATACGGAAGTAGGCGCGAGTGGGGAGGACATGCAAGGTGGCGCGGGCGATCAGAGGATCGAGGTGTACGGCGTAGGTGTGGAGCAGTCTCGTCCAGGCGAACGCGAGAGGGGAGCACTACCGGAGACAGCGCACATATATGATATTGTCCTTCCCGACGGACGCGAGGTGCGCGCGGCGAGTGCTTCGGGCGCGTCCCCTCCCGCTCGTGCACGCGCGCACGGACGCCTGCGGCTCGCCTCGCGCGCTCTCGTATTACACCGGTCGGACGTCAACACACAGCGCAGCGCAGGATGCGCAAGCGGCTCTCGCCCAACCTCGCCTTCGCCCCGAACCCACAGCGCACACGGCACGGGCGTCGGCGACGTGTCGAGGACCGAGGAGCGTGACGTCTCCCCTCCCCCTCCTCCCGCTCCTCAACGACCGTACCCTGATCGTCTTCGTCCACCCACGCGGCTTCGTCATCTTCATCATCTCCCTCCTCCCTTGCCCCTCATAACCGCATCCGCACCCCCACAAGAGACGGATCAGACGAGCGGAGGGAGTGGGACCCGAGTCGGATACGGCAACGACACTACACCCCGCCAGGCACCGAGGAGAAGCGGATGCCGACATAGAGTGCGCGAAGGATGCAGAGGCGGGGAGGAAGACACACAACCCCTTGATAGACGACATCCTCTTCCCCTCGGTTGCTTCCCTCCTCGCGACAGGGCTCGTGCGTGCGGACACAGACACGGACACTGGCGGGGACGAGACGGACCTCGTAGTCCCCCGGCGATGCGGGCGGCGTGCACGTCGGGGCGGGTATGAGCGTGGAGGCGTATCGGTACAACGAGGCCGGGAACGCCTCGGAGCGTATGGAGGCGGGTGGGGATGGGTAGCACGCAAACGACGCGCTTCGGGTGCGGGTGCGGGGGGCCTGTTGGTGGGTAGGAGTAGGAGTGCGCGGATGCGGGCGCAGGAAGTACGCCTGCGAGTGGGGTGGAAGCGGGAGCGCGGGCAGGCTGGGTTCTGTTGCCTGTGAAGAGCTGTGTTTGCCGGTGGATGTAAGGCGAGTGCGCGGCCGACAGCGACGGCAACGCGGGGCAGGAGGACTGCGGAGGCGCGCGCGTCAGTTCGAGTACACCAGACGAGACGGGGTGCAAAAAAAGAATTGGCTAAGGCGGTCGTAGGTTGGTGGATCAACGAAGAGATAGAAACAACGCACATTATAGCGCCGACGGACGGAGCGCATGCTATTGAGACTCCACTGACACTTGACGTCCAGAAGCCGAGCAAATGCGCGAGGCGTTGTTCCTGCATGGTAAGATGAGTTGAGCAGAGGTAGCATAGAATGCAGATGACGGACACCAGGAGGCTTAGGCGCATCCGCGTCCTCCATGCGCTGTGCGGCACAACACCTATCTTGGCTCGTCTAAAGTCCTCTTCGAGTCAGGTTCGATCGGGTTGGTCTTGCTTGTGAATTGGTCAACGAAGGAGACGATTCCAGCATAGCAGGGCCTTGAACGTTGGCGGAATGTATCGAATGCGGCTAAAGGCTTGGATTTGGCCTGAATCAAGTCGAGATTACTCTGCAGAGATCTGGAATTTCGTCGTTCAGATCAGTTGCTGCTTGCAAAGAGAAGCCTTGGAACCGCGTATCGTCGCATCCGAGTTTTGAGGAGAGCATCCAGTTCGATATCGTATTTTTTTGCAGTGAGCTGACAGGAAAGCGGAAGGCCCGGCGATCAAAAAGCAGAGCCAAAGAGCGGACCGGCAGTCACGGCCTCATCAGGCTTGCGATGCTCTTCCCTCGAGTCGATTTTGGACTTTCCCTGCCCATCTCTGGAACTCTTTCCGCTATAGAGCACAAAAACACGAAATTCATTTCAATTGCACAAAAGTCCCCTTCCGCTTCGTGAGGCTTCGTGCCTGCGGTGCGATGCGACTGGACTCTATTCGTGTCACTGCCAAGCGCGGGCCTCTGCTGTCGAGCGACAAGGATGGACATATCCGGGCCAACACTTGCAAGCCAACCATACCCAGCTGTCTTTAAAATCCGACCAATCTTCTGCAATCTACGATAATCTGGGATATCAGTTGTTGTCCCTCTTGTAACCTGACACGGAGGAACCGAGATTCAAAATCGAGGGATTTTGAGGCCAGCGGATCCAGCTCTGAGTTTAATTGCCTCCACGGCTATGTATGCTAACCAGAATACCTCGCCATTATTGCGCCAGTGACTGGACTCGTGTCAATAGTTCACATCCGAGTTCATTCAATCTAGATCTGCGCCTGTATTCATATGCTTGTGCAACTGTCCCCTGTCCTTGTTCATATTTTCCTCTTCTTCTTCCAGCTCCCTTATCTCATACAAATTTACCAACAGAATATCTAACAAAACAGCAAACACGATCGATTTTCGTTACAGAATGCTTCAGGCTACAGCCAAGTGCCGCTATTTTTCGTCCACCTGCGCTGAGCTTCGGAAGCGTCGGATTAGCTAGCGCGCGACAAGGTAGCAGCTCGTCGCCCGCCCGCCTTTATTTCTCCAGTTTACACGAACCGATTCCAGTCGCGGCATCTCAAGTACTTCAACCCACCAGGCCAGACTCCACGTCCCGGGCGGGTGGGTAGCTCAAGGATTGAAAAGAACACTACACTCTCCGATCGAAGGCCTTCTTTGGCTCTACTATTTTCTTTTCGGAGCTCAGGATCGCACAAGATAATCGGAATCGAACCTGGTACGCTCCTATCCGTTCGTCAGGCCTCTTCTTTACTCAACTCGAAGCGTAGCCCTCGCACTTCAAGACTAAGGCTTCTTCCAACCTTCCAACACGTCTGACGCGGGAAATCTGCCGCTGCTCCTAGCCTGGAATTTTTTCACTGCCTTTTCCGTGTTCTCTAGATCTGTCGTTGGGGCTTTGAACCTGGATGGTGTCCAGATCGCCGAAACGAATCGTACCACGATAATTCGAGCCCTACCCAGCTTCCCTGTCAATTCAGATTCACATCCACAATAGGACATCGATCCTCCACATCGAGTCGACCATTGCAACGGTTTCGGGGAATGCGGGATAGTATTCAGGCGAGGTTGGATTCGCGGGTAAATAAGTTCGACTTGAGCGGGTTTTGCCGATATAACCGAGGGAGAATCGCACGTTGCAAACGGTGTCTGATTGGGATGTACCTTCAACGTCGGTCTGTTCACCGGCGCTCCCTGGACTCTTATCCTGTGTGTGCATCAACTAACTTCGAATGACACTAATATGATATTATCAGATGGGCTGCATCTGTAAGTGCTGTGCGCTGTATACTTTCACAGCACGACATGAACCACTAGCGCCTCCCGGGAACGCGTTAGATCGCACTTCGCCGGAATAAACCAAGATGGGACCTGTCGATTGGGTCAGTCCACATAGAAGTTCAACAGCGCCTGTTTGATTTTATGGGGTGTCTACACCAACTAATTTCAGACGCGGCGCTAATCTGATATATCGTATATCCGTATGTGCGATGTGCCACCACGCTACTTTCACAATGTGTACTCGATAAGAAGATTGTTCCTCAGTCAATCGGGTGAGTTTGAAGGAGAGTGTTGATGGGTAATAGGTTTCTGCGCTGTTTTAAAAATTTCTGAGGAGACAAAGGGTTAGAGAGGTTGTGATAAATTACATTTGTTACAAAACTTCATAGAATTTGAAAGCCTCTGTGCTGAGGGAAGAGAATCGGAGAAAGCTGACATAAGATTCCATAATAGGGGCGCACTCCAATCAGATCCCCGCGGTAAACACAAGACTACACTTCTGTCACTTCCCACATCGCGATCTGACGGCAAATCACACTTTATTTCGGTTTGCTCGGGCTTGTTCTTTGTTTCTGGGGACTCCAAGAGGTGGTACTCTCTAGCTCGAATATCGTGCCAGTCCGAGGACTTCCGCTGATGTTCTGTTCCATCCAGCCTATCTCAATGGCCTCATCTTCTCAAGCTGTCGTCCACAATATCGAACCGCCCTGGATCGAGATGCTCTCGGTGACTAAGGACAACGCCCGCCAAGCATACCGGACCCTGTGAGCTCTGCGGCCGCCAGACAGACCAAATCACCACGCATCACCTCTACCCACGAGCGACAGTACGAAAAGCAGCCAAGAGCGGATTTCCCTTCACACTCGAGCAGAAAGAGTCGGTCGCCGCGATGTGCTGGCCGTGCCACTGTATTGTCCACCGATTGGTGCCGGCCGAAATTCTGGCTGCCTCGTTTCACTCCATCGACCTGTTGAGGACACACGGCGGCAGTACGTAAATTCTAGGGCTCTGTGAGGCGGAGTTGTTAACCCTCGCACAACAAAGTTCAGGCTTGGCTTCGCTGGGCGCAGCAGAAGTCGATAATGTACTTGCACTCATTGATGATCCCACACACTCCGAAGGTTAAGAAAGCCAAGACAACGCGAGGATCCTCCCTGCCTCGAGAGTCTCCGAAAATTCAAAGTGCCTTGGACACCATTTGGGCTGAGAACCAGGGCGGCTTTCCGAGATGGGAAGGTAAAGCGAATAAAACGCGTGGACACGCACTTTGACAGCAAGTTCGACGTCTCGTCGGATCGAGTAACGTTAGGAAACCGGACATCGAGGCAGCGATGAGGACGAAGCCGGAGTGGCACCAGTGGCACCAGTGGATCTTCCGCAGTGCGCGAGGGATTTGAGTTGGCAGGGTAAGAGAGAGGCCGATGTGGAGGAGGGAAGCGCTTGGCCGTAGAAGGATGGATGGTATTTCTTGTTCCTCTGCTCTGCTATCCTTTATCGCACTTCAAATGAAATTCATCTATTTGACAGTATGTCGCCCATACGGCTATATGTACACTAATTCTTGAAGTTCATCACATTATGGGTTTGGACCACTGGGAATCTCTGGGGAGCCTGATTCGAGCCCTACCCAGCTTCCCTGTCAATTCAGATTCACATCGACAATAGGACATCGATCCGCCACATCGAGTCAATCATTGCCACAATTTTGGGGGATGCGGGACAGTATTCAGACGAGGTTTGTTCGTGGGTAAGTTGGACGCATCCTCATTTTCCACGGATAATAAGCCGGAGGCTCCTCGTCTTTGTGCATGCAATTCCTTGAACATCGGCACGACAAGGTCGCAGCAGCCTGCAGAGGTCCACATCTGGTAGCGAATTTGCACCACGTATAAAATCATCAAGTGTCCCCTCCATACCCAGAGGATACAGGCTTATTCTCATTGTACGCGCGGACGAAATAGTCCAAACTTGCTTTTCTTTCAGTGCATTCGTGTGTTGCCTTTCAATCTGGGGGCTACGTTCCAGTCGTCGACTTCAAGTTGCGGGAGAATAGGTAATTTCGAAAGAAAGGTAAGGTGATCGACGTGGCACCATAAGGCAGGCAAGTGAATCCACTGATTGACGGATAATGGGCCACGGTATTCGTTCTTCTCGAGTTGACATCAAGTTAGGCCTTAGACTGATTTCTGGATTATCCCCACAGGCTAGTAGCTACAGCTAAGTATACCATGATAACTGTCTGATCTTGGGAGTTGTACAGCAAGACGAATATCAACCAAGAATAAACCTCGGATCTCGGAGTGGTGTGGCAAATGAAGGGCTGCATGTATGTTGTGTCCCTCCACTTCGCTGCATCCACGCTGTGTCCCTCAAACTCGTCCTCCTCTTCTTGATCCCCCATTCAGTACTCAATCCCTCTGCACGAGAATGTCCTCAAGCCAAGCACTCACCCATTGGACCCCCCCTGCTACTGGTGGAACTGTAACAGTGCAAGAGAACTCGCGCCCCGGAGGAAAATGGGTACTGTTTCTCAATGCTTTTCTCTCACCATCGCCAGGCCGCACCATGGATCAAGTGTGCACGGCTGCGGGCAAGGTTTTGGAGACCCAGGTGAACCGTGCTGCATTCAAATTGGGCCTCGGTCCACATGTTGAATGGACATTCTGGCAGAAATTTGCTGCAACATGCTTGGCAGATACTGTAGTTTCAGCAATGACAGAGGACAGCCCACTTGCAGAATTGGTAGCCTGCCCCAGGGAGGGCCTCAATATCCTTGAACAGTTGTTGGTTGAACATGATTGGTGAGTTGAAACTCCGGTCCCCCAAATAATCCTGTATTTTGATGTTGATCGTTCAGAACGAGGTTGCAAGTGGGAAGTCAGTGCAAGAGACTGATCTGCACCGTATTCAAATTTGCTGAGCTCTCTTTTAAATTATCGTACATTTTGCATCAGTTTTCCGCCATGGTACCGGTGTACAGGCATGCATGTTGAATTTTGTTGATTACTTACTTGGTTGAAGAATTGAACAGAGAAATTGAAGGTTTTGAACATCGGACCGCCCCACGATGGTAAGTAATCCTTATGATTCAAGTATGATTCACGCCCGCGATGCACAAAACCACTGCACAACTCCCCCTCAAACTCAGACTCACAAAGCCCGGTAGCGCACACCTCGCGCGCCCACACCCACCATCACGTCCCGCATTGGTAAGTACAGCAGTGGGAACCCCGTTCGACTCGGGCCCGGGCTATATTCGTTGGCTTGGTTTTTTTCTTTTGGTCTTTTTGACTTCAAACACTCCTCCCCCGCCTTGCTTTGCCATGCCTCGGCCGCACCCATCCACGCCCGGACTTTTCTCCTGCCTCCCCGGTCCCTCCTCCCTCACCCAATCTCACACACGCACACCACACAAATCAATACAACAAAATTCCATTTTTATTATTCTTCCCCTTCCCCATTCCTTCCCTTCCTCTACTCACAATATTACAAATTGCATCCGGCCGGCCAATACAATACGAGATTGACTATGTACTGAACTAACTAACTACTCATACGGGATAAAGAAAAGCAGCGATACTTGATGATATGTAAAGAGAGATTCTTGGTGATACGCAAAATGAAAAGAAACGTGAAAGAGAAGTGGGAAAGAGGAGAGAAGGGATCTTGGGCGGTCGTGACGAGCGAGCGGGGATGAATGGATACAGTATTCCAAGACATAGAGAGTCAGACGGCGGTTTGTGACGTGGCGCGAGACGATAGCAAGCAAATGCGGAGGTCACCACTTCCGCTTCCCGCCTGCCTGCTCCCCCTCCTTCTGTGAGTAGGGTGTCGGCGTCGCCTCCCTCAAATAAGCCCTGACACAGGCATCTGCAGCTCCCCCCCTCCCCCTCACTTTCGTAACACGCGGGCGGCGCACTGACATGGAAGTCGATCCTGAGCGCAGGCGGCGTACGAGGCGCAAGCAGGTCAGACCACCAAGGCACGAGCGTCAGCAGCTCCTCGTCCCCCTCCCCGTCCCGCCCAAGATTGCGCTCGTCTACGGCCGTCATCTCCCTCTTCCCCCCGTCATCGTCGTCGTCCTCATCGACCCACGCATCCTCATCCTCGTCATCCTCCCCCTCTCTCTCCGGCCCGTTGACGGAAACGAGCGACGGCAGCGGCACGCGTATGGGACACGGCATTGTCGTCTGCGTCGTCGATGCGGAGGAGGCAGAGGACAGGGAGAATGGGAACAGCCCTTTCACGGGACTGCGCCTCTTCCCCCTCGCGGACTTGGGATTCCCTCCCGACGTTGGCGACGAATGACATGCTCCTCACCATGGGCAGCATCCCCGGCGGCGTCGATAGCGAGAGGGTGCTGACATACGGCAGTGTCGACGTCGGTGCGGATGCGTATCAGTGCTGTGATCCCGGGAAGACGACGGCGTGCGTGGAGCTGATGGAAGCGAGGTGTAGGAGGCAGGGGAGACATACAGCCAGCACATGCAGATGGTGTCATCCTTCCCGAAGGACGCGAGCTGCGGGTCGGTGAGGACAGCGAAGGTATCGGGGGCGGGTGCGAGGGATTGCTGCTGCTGCGCCGGCGGGGAGTACGGGTGCGCTGCACGCACGGGTGGGAGCACAAATGTGAAGGGTAGGCGTGCGGCGGGAGCGGGAGCGCGGGCGGGTGGATTGGGTCCCGCGTCAGCGTCAGCGGGTGCAGGTAGGGTGTACGCACGGCGGCGAGGCGGGGCAAGAGGACTGTGGAGGAGGCACGCATCAGCTCGAGTCGACAAAACGGGAAGGTACAAAAAGAATTGGCAATAGTAGCTGTAGATCGGGGGATCAATGAAGAGATAGAAATGCGCGCACATTATAGTGCCAGGAGACGAACCGCATCGCGTCGACGCCGCTCCACTCGAACAGGAAGAAGACGAACAGTGAAAGGCTTGTTCCTGTAAGGTGCATCGATCAGTACACAAGAAAGAATATTGAATAATAGATGGCAAGAAGCACCTCGAGCTCGGTGTCCTCCAGTGGCTGCTCGGTCTCAAGCACGCACTGCTTGCGCTGGGCAGCGCGCGAGGGCGCAGGCTCGGGATGGTGCATCGTCGTTGCTGCCGTTCTTCTTCCGCTTCATCTATCCAAGGTCTTCTTCTATCTGTAGAAGTCGTTGCTTGCGCTTCCACATCTTCTTTGCACTTCCGATGAAAAGCGAGTGCGTAGTCCAGTGTTACATCTCCGAAGATCTCGGCGAAGCAAACAAGCTTGCTTTTGACGGCCCAGAAGGCCTTGCGCAGTTGAAGCGGACACTGGGCGGAGAGTCCGCGGCCTCCGCTGGTTACTCCAGATCAGGTCAGATTAAGTAGCCGGAAGCTGGATGCCGTCGGACTTGAATCGGGGTAAATCCCCTGGAAGTAGCCGGACCCTCCCGGATCAGAGCGTCCTCACCGGCGCGTCGGACGCCGGAGAGCCAGGATGGTCCGGCTTCTTCGGCAGCTGATTGGGGGCACTGAGTCGTCATATGAGGCATTGCTGAAGCAGTTTCAGGTCTGCGGGAACTGATTCAAAGTCAGTGTACTCCAAAAACATGTGCCTGTTTGCAAGGACATCGTTATGGTCTTGGAGGAGTAGTCCTTTTGTTTGTATTTCGAAAATTTCTTTAATAATTTTTATATGTCAATGCACAATGAAGAGCTACATAGTGCCACAGATTTTGGCAAGAAAAACACTTTCCGCTGCTCTGACTCGAGGAAAAAGGAAAACATCAAAGGTTTTGCCTTGTCTCAAGTACTAGTCATTTCCGGCTCCAGTCTCCTGTCCGCGGCAGAGCGAGTCGGGAACCGAACAACGCGAAGTAAGATCACGGAAGGGCATTTTAGCTCACAGAATTCTAGAGTTAGAACCCAGATCTGCATCTGAGTTGTAACAATGGACTCAACACTGATGAAAAGCGGATTGTAATATTCTTTTGCAAGAAGCGAGCTTGAGTTGAGCGAGCGAGACAAAACGGAACAGCAAATCGGCAAGTGCCAAGCAAAGCCAAAGAGCGGGACACTCGGACCGGTGGTTGTTTCCTGATCACTGCGGATGATTACTGGCAGTTGGAGGCGCAAATCTGGGAACTCTCGATTTCGTTGCCTCTATCCCAACTTAATCCTCCCTGAAAACGAGGAAGGACTTCACACAACGCCATCTCTTTCGTCGGGCTGGTCTGTGAATATTCCTGGTTCCGTGTTCCTGACGTTACAGTTTTACAGACCCAGTGAAATACGCTACGAGAAAAACGACGAAGAGGGCGGACGATCTGGCGGTGCTTTGTACTTAATGAGATTGAGAGATAAGGAAGATCGTGGGCCTATTGTCGGAGAATGGGTACAGTACGGCAGAATTGAGGCGGAGCAGAGGTGGTGGGGCAAGAAGGCGGCACGGAATAAATGGTGGGGTAACTTCCGTCCGGCGTGTTCTCCAGCGTCGGCTCCTTCAACTACCCAGTAGGTCGGCGTCGCCTCCCGCTCATACGCATACCCATACATACGGCACGAGTGTCTGCGGGTACCATGCTCCCCCGACGCGCATCCGATCGGACGCCCGCCGAAGTCACTCCACCGAACTCAGGACGGTAATCGGCGATGCGTCCTCCCCGCGGATCGTCAATCTCAGCCTTTGGCCTCGGACCCACGCGCCCCTTCACCGGCTGATTACACGCATCATCATCACCAGACAGCTCCCTCTCGCCTGGGCTCGGGCAAGGTGTCGGCGTCGGCGTGGCCTCCCACGCGCGCGCAAGCGGGCGGAATAAGATGCGCCGTTATTGTGCGCAACCGAGACACATGCCCGCTTTCGCGTCTTGCCTGTGTATGTCGCGCGCTGGAATCCCGGCGATGGGTATGGGGAAGATGTGGACGGGGAAGGGGAAGCGGGTGTGGATGAAGCCCGAGGAGGAGGACGAGGATAAGGGAAGAGCGAGGAGAGACCACGGGGAGGGCGCGCTGCCGATTCACGCCCCAAGCTGCGAGTCAGTGTGACCGTTCGGGAGCGAGGACGCGAACGGGTGTGATGTGGATGCGGGGAGAGCTTGCGTATGCGAATGTGTGGGAGCTCAGTGAAGAAGGGGAGTCGCAGCTGAGTTCGCGTGCTCGTCGTCCTATCCGCCCCCCTCCCCCGCCATCGTACTCCAGCACCTCCCTCGCTTCTACGCGAGCGACGGGGGAGTGGGACGCCGAGGAGCGGGTGGGCTTTGCGGCGCATGGGGATGCGACCAAGGCGGCGCGCGATAGGTCCTCTATGATCATCTTCGTCTTCGTCTTCTTCCCCTTCCCCTTCCCTTCCATATGCGCTCCATGCTTCTATCGCCGGCGCTACCCGGACACCTCCCCGGGCTCGGCCACGCGTGAACAGGGAGGTCCCGCCCGTATCAATGCGCACCAGCGGGGGACAAGACGAGGTGGGTGGGTGTCCGCTTCTCGCCCACCTGTGCGTTCTCCAGCGCCGGTTTCGGCTGTTACTCCCTCTCCCTCGAGTACGGCCCGGGTGTGGGCGACGATACCCACAAGCATACAGCACTGTGTCTGCGGCCCGGGGCCCCTTCCCTCTCCTCCTCGCAGTCGGCACACCCGCAGACCGACGCGCAGCCGAGACGGTCAAAGCGCGATCTCGAATCGCCACACCGAACTCGAGACCAGATTCGGCAGTGCAGCGCATCTCTGACGCGGTCGTCGCCCTCGTCCCCCCATCTTCGTCCTTTCTCCCTTCCCCTGCTCGTTCCACCTTTGCTCCATACCGTCGGCGGCGGTACCCATAGCCATACCCGCGCCCACGAAGACAGACGACACGGGCGGGCGGAAGCCCGCGCGTATCGGCACGCACTTCGACGGTGCAGAGGCGCGGAGGCTGAGTGGCAGCGGACGGCGTGGAAGAGAAGCCTTGAATGGCGCATGCCGGGGAGGGGAGACACCGAGGGGCGAGTGGGCTGTGCGTTTGGGGCCGGCGCGGATGTAGACGCTGAGCTGCAAGGCGAGCGAAGGACGGTGGGCGGGGGATGGGACGACACCAACCGCCGCACAGATGCGAGTACGAGAGGCCCGGGTGTTTCGAGAGGGACGCGTGACATACAGCTTCAGTATTCGTTTCCGGCGACAGCGAAGGAGAGCACCAGCGGACGTGCGGGATCGCAGGTTGCATCGGTGTTGGACAGAACTGGGCTTAGGATGGCTGCGAAAGACGGCAGTCAGTCAGAAATGGGGTACATACGAGCGCAAATGAAAATTGAGCGGACATCCAGCGGGGATGACAAGAAATACTGACTCACGTCGTCGCATTGTCACGAGAGCGCATGCTGCTGCTTGACTCGGGTTTGTGGATCCAAAGAGGATAGCAAGGGCAGCCGGCGTCGGTCCCGTAAGCTTGGGAGCGTCTGCATCTTCAGGTCGAGCCCCCAGAGTGAGAACAGGGGTCAGACATTAACAAAGCAGGGGATGCGACTGATCCAGCGAGGCCTTAGACTGGATGTTGGGCTTTCGAGGTGCTGTAACAGATCCAGAGAGGCAGGGAGTTAGTTTTCGATGTTCGGACTCCGATATTGCCGAAGCATCACGTGCAATGTCAGATAGGGGCGCAGTTAACACAGAACACCTCGTATTCCCCTCCCCGTCGTGAATTTAAATATTTTCGCTGTTTATTCATGCCTTGAAGCACCGTTCCTCCGGGAGTGCTATTGAAGCGCGTCGCTAACAGCCACTGGATCTACATCGACAAGCCCCGGAGCCCACGAACGTCAACAACATGTTAACCGCTGTAGCCTGTGCGCAAGTCAGCTGTATCGATATCCCGAAATTTGTCGCCGCTCACCTTTTGATATGGCCAGCGATCTACACACCTACCTCTAATTATCTGCTATGGTTGCTCTTTTCGTGGCAACATCGAGAAGCGCCGAATATTTTCAACCGCGAATTGATTCACGGTGGGTTGAATCGATTATTGGGCATTCACACCGATCCGACCATTCAACCGGCGGTATCTCCAGGCCTGTAGACCCGCCACTCCGCCGACAACGGAAGGTAAGTCCCGACTTTCCGCCGATAGTAATAATCGCACCGATTGACTGGGGAACACTTACTAGGTTTGTTCAGCAGCGCCTCGTGGATTCACATACATGTCGTATTTTCAGCAATGGCGTTAATCTGGTGCCGCTCATACGCTGTACGACTCCACCACGCATTTACTTATTCACGGTGAGTTTACCCTTCCAATAGCGATTCGACCGAAGGCACTGTCGGATTCGTTGTCCAATCTGGGTCGCTCAATTCGGAATCATCCGTCCCTTTCAGAATTGTGAGCTCAAGAGCTGCATAGATCGATGCCAAGCGGTTGATTAACGTTTCGTTAGTGAAGCCCTTCCTCACTGGCACGCACTGTTATCCTGTGCGGAGAGCTGTGGTACCTGAACAGCAATGCAACGTGTTGTTCCCACAATCTGCTTCTCAGCGAAGCACCGTGATTCTGGATTGAGCTCCGTGCATAAATGAAGCATCCTTATGTTTTACTCGCAACTTGGGTTGTACAAGTAAATCTGTTGGTTTATTAATGGGCTACGGTATCCTTCTCGAGTCAGCTTCAAGCCGGGACTTTGAGCTGAATATTCACTACAGGTATACAATAACAACTTCAAGTTTCTGATCCCAGGAGTGCTACAACACGACGAATGTCAACCAAGAATAACGTTCGGATCTCGGGAGCGGTGTCGTAAGTGAAGAGCTGTATGCAACATGTTATGTCCCTTGGCTTGGTTGCATCCACACTGTGTCTCTCGAACTCGTCTTCCTTCCTCTTCCCAATACCACACTCATCACTGCTCAGGAATGTCCTCAAGCCAAGCACTCGCCCTTCAAGTTTGGACACCCCCTTTGACACCCCCTGCTACCGATGGAACTGTAACGGTGCAGGAGAGCTCGCGGCCCGAAGGAGGAGGATGGGCCCTTTTTGTGAATGCTTTTCTCTCGCCATCGCCAGGCCGCACCTTGAATCAGGTGTACACTGCTGCAGGCAAGGTCTTGGAAACAAAGGCCAACCGAGTTGCATACAAATTTGGCCTCGGTCCTCACGCCATTGCGGGGAAGATTAAATCCCACTTTGGGGATGCCAAACAAAGGGTGCAACAGCTGGAGCTTCTTCGAACCACTGTCTCACCGAAACTCAAGAAGTGGTGCTTGAAGCTCATGAAATACACATTGCCGTATGTTTATTATGTTGAAACTCTGCATATAATGATTGACAGAATCACACAGTACTGAATCTGCAAATACACAATGTCAAGCATTCAAGGAAATTGTTGATCTGGCCACCTCGTTTCCTGGTCTGCGGGTTCTTTTTCTCCAGACAAAAGTATTGAGCAACACAACATCGCCGGATGCTATGTCTAAGCTTTGGTACCGGGTCATTGGCCCTCCTGACCAAGAATGGATGTTCTGGCAAAAATTGGCCACAACATGTTTGACAGATACCACAATTTCAGCCATATTGGAAAGGAGATCAGTTTCCGAGTTGACCAACTGCTTGGAAGAGGGTTTTAGTGTAATTGAGTCTCTTTTGGTTGGGCAGAATTGCGCGTGAGTCGTAGCCAAGCTCCAAGCCAACTTCACTCTAATTCAAAATTAGCGGAACTTTAACAGATGCAAGTGCACTCTGCATCCGATATTTGGCGGGGGTTCTTGATCTACCGGGGTTTTGGCAGAATTTAGGGTCTGCACATGCTCAAGTTGCAGACAAGTTGTGTTCTCAAATAGTCCAGGTGCTGAAAGACATCGGGGTGGATATTCCCAGTCTGGGCTTCCGAAGCCCCATTTGACTATGATGGTGTGGACTTTCTTGCCACCACACTCCTTAATGGTCTTTCAAACTGGTTTGGCAAACTTGATCAGAAGGATTGGGCTATGCAACCATGGTACCAAAGTTTCACACAAGTTCTTCAGCTGTTGCGGGAGTGAGTCTTATTTCAGTCACTCACCTATATATCTTAACCAATTTTTTGAAGGCTACGAGCTGCAGAACTATTTCCGTGTTCATCTGCCTCTGCCACCAGCACCTTTGAAGATGTTCTGCCAACTATCTATCAAGATCAGGTCCTGCATGTGATGGTTGATAAGTAAGAGGCTTCTCCATTCATTGCTCTTCATTTTATAAAATCCATGACAGCCAAAATACTGTCCCGGGAGATCAAGCCACTCTTGCTGCCAATTATTCAACAGATCACCTATCAGCACACAGCATCGACAGTGATCATGATGCCAACCAGGAAAGTTCTGAACGGAGAATTGAATCCCTAGATGACTCACAGAGTCAAACTTCCAATCTGGATTCTGGGGGACTATCCTTGCATGATGAGGAAAGTACAGACAGTGAAGATTCAGACTTCTCAGAGGAGGACAGCACTCTTTCTGATATCACTGGATACGAGCAACAATTTGGCATGGCTTCTGAGCATGGTAATGTGCTTGAAGATTTGGTGAGTGGATAGATGGATTATTTGTAGAGCTACATCTAACCAGTCTTAGATCAATGGGACCACAGGGATATCCAGAATTTCTGGAACCCAAAGTATACTGGCTTCAACTCTCTACTTATCTCCAGAAGCTCAGCGCAAAGACCTTGAGGAGCGGAAACTCATATTGCTCAACAGGCAAAGAGATCTTGGTGACAATCATCCAGAGACCTTGGATGCAATGAAAAAACTTGCATGGCTACATTATGAACTTGGAGAGTATGGTTCAGCAAGAGACCTGCAGGTCACAGTGCTGGAGAAGTACCAGATTCTTGGGGAGGGAGAAAACCCATCTGCTCTGCGGGTTATGCGGTCATTGGGAGCAACACACAGTGCACTGGGTCATTACAAAGAAGCACAGGAGGTGATTGAGTTGGCACTGGACAAGCAGAGAAAGGTTCTAGGTCAAAACCATCCTGAGACTACAAGGACTCTGGATTCTTTAGCAATAAGATACCAGGAGCTAGGCCAATTCAACAAGGCCCAGGAACTTGCAATGTCAGCAGTGGAGAAGCAGAGCCAACTTCTGGGAGAAGATCATCCAGACACTCTGTGGTCCATGCACACTCTGGCAGATATCCACCATCAACTAGGCCAGCTCACAGAGGCAGACCATCAATATCAAATTGTTGTGGACAAGAGTATCAGGATTCTTGGAGAGAACCATCCTAACACAGTACGAGCTATGGAAGGTCTGGGAAGCACATGCCTTGGCTCAGGCCAGCTCAAGAAGGCAGAAGGTCTCCTGACTGTTGTTTTTGACAAACAGAAGAGAGTTCTCGAGAAAGAACATCCTGATACCGTACGAACCATGGCTACCCTAGCAAGCACATATGGACAGTTGGGTCAGCTCAGTGTTGCAGAGGAGCTGGCAATTGTAGCTCTAGAGAAGCATCAAAAAGTTTGTGGTGAAAACCATCCCAATACCCTGTGGATAATGTATGAACTTGCATCGATATTCCAGCAGCAAGGTCGCCTGGAACGAGCAGAAGAGCTTCTTATTATTGTTCTTGAGAAGCAGAGGAAAAAAATTTGGTGATGATTATCCTCGCACCAGATGGACCATGGAGGAACTTGCAAACTTATACCGAAGGATGGGTGAACTTCAAGCTGCCCAGGAATTGGAAAGACTTATCGGAGGTCAAGCAGTCTAGCTTACATTTTGATGTCTGAGTAGAACACTATAATACCAGTTTCAATTTCTTCCTATTTACCATCCTGCCCCACTACCCATGGTTCCTAACTTCATTGCAGGACCTTTGGTTATGAGTTGTGTGTGTGAAATCCATCTACTGTTGAAATTTTTCATTTTCTTTGCGGCTTTGTTCACTTATATCATTGTTTGATGTCCAACGCTTGTCCAATGTCTCGCCTTCAATGTTTGGCTTTATCTCAATTTCTGCCGAGGAGCTAACACGACCTTGTGCATTAGTTATTAATTGTGCAAGTTGAACCAACTGATATGAAACAAGCTTCAGATTAGTGCGGAGGTTGTGTTCTTCTTCCCCTTCCCCTTCCTTCCTTCCTTTATTTTTAGCCCTTCATCTCCCTATCTCCATATCCCCATTGTTTGATTATATAGTACAAAGGTCACCTTTGTACTACACATTCTACTGAGTGCATGTTCACTGATATTGATCCACAATGTGATAGAACTAATTGTCATTTACATGTGTGGGCCAGCATGGCATCATTGGCACTTTAGAGCAGTTATCCCATGTCAATACATATTCTGGGGGACACAAATTTCAGAGGGATACACTGTCCAACTCGGGACAAAGCTCCAAGGTTAAGATGGTGAAAGTCATTTTTTTTCGCTCTGAAGACTTCTTCTTTTTTGCTTTTCAAATTTGCCCTCCCAATGCTAGCACTTAGTAACCACGGTATCAATCTACGTGGTTATAATCCATTCAAGGCATAGAGAAGCGCGGATTTGAGTAAGCGAACAATTGAACACATTCAACTGTGGTATAAAAGTTGAAACGGCCCACACTTGGCTTTATCCCACTGCCAACTCCGGGGCAGGCTTCAAGTCAAGGGAACTTCAGAAGTTGTATTCTTCTCCATTATTGATGCCGCAGGCTCATCTTTTTATCCCTCACACCATGCAACCTTTGGTTAGCCCAATTCCAATTTTGACCCTATAGAAATATATTGTACATTGGTGCAGGGCCATGGGGTGAATAATTGATCACAGATTCAATGTAGGTTGAAGGCAATCGCGGTAATATGAAGTTTGAACCCACTCAAAATCATTGCAAAAATACCGCCCCTTCCCCACATGAAGCCCGGTAGCAGACGGCCCGCGCTCACATTTACTATCACATTGGCTCTCATTATAAGTATACCAGTGCAACCCCGTTCGGCCCGGGTCAGGCTGTACCCATTCTCGCCTGATTTTTTTTTTTTCCGGTTCTTCAACACCCTGTCCTCCGCCACCTCGTCTTGCCTTTATTGCCTCAGCCGCACCCACCGCGTGTTCCACCCCTCCCTTCCTCGTCTCCTCACTCTGTTCCTCACCCTCTCACACACGGCGCAACACACCCAATCTCTTACAATACAATAATTCCATTTTAGTTCCCACTCCTTCCCCACTGCTACAATATTACAAACTCCACCAATCCTTCCAACGAATCCAATAATATGACACTAACTATGTACTCAACTAACTAAAGACTAAACTACTTGATACGAGGATAAGGAGAGGCGATATAGACGATATACTAGATACCGAAAGAGAGAGAATTTTAATTTTGGTCATACGCGAGAGATAGGAAAGGTGAAGGGAGAGAGAGAAGGAAGTAGGGATCGTGAGCGGTCGTGACGAGCGCGCGAACGAGGACGGATACAGTATTCCGAGACATCTCTGGGAAAGCAGACGGCGCGTCGTGACGTACATGGCGGTAGCAAGCGACGTGGTGGCTACCGCTTCCGCTTCCCGCCCACCTGCTCCTTCCCTCTCCCTCTCCCGCTCCGCCTCCGAGTAGGGCGTCGGCGTCGCCTCCCGTTCATACGAATACGGGACGGGCGTCTGCGGCTCCTCCCCCTCCCCTTGCTCTCGTAATACGCGGGCGGCGCGCAGATGTGGACGTTGACGCTGAGCGTGGGCGGTGTATGAGGCGCAAGCAGCCCGGAGCGCCACGGCACGGGCGTCGGCAGCTCTTCGTCCCCGTCTTCCGCATGGTCCCGGTCGTCCACGACCGTCATCTCCTCATCCTCATCTCCCCCCTCGTCGTCCGCGTCGACCCACGCATCCTCATTGTCCTCCTCCGGCGCGTCCCCGTCAACGGAAACGAGCGGTGGGAGCGACATCCGGATCGGGCACGGCGTCGTTGTTTGCGGCGCCGATGCAGACGAGGCGGAGGAGAGGAAGAAGGGAAACAATCCTTTCACAGGACTCCGCCCCTTCTCCCTCGCGCTCGACCTCGGCTTCCCACCAGACGTCGGTGACGTGTGCACAGGTGCGGGCAGGGACGACGCGCTCCATACCATGGGCGGCATCCCAGGCGGCGTCGGCGGTGGGAGCGTCGAGGTGTACGTCTGCGTGGCCGTGGGCGCGGAGGCGTATCGGTGCGGCGACACGGGGAACGCCATAGCGTGCGTGGAGTGTGGGGAGGTGGGAGAAGAATAGGACGGCCGCCGCACGCAGATGGTGGCGTCCTTCTCGAAGGGCACGAGGTGCGCGTTGGTGAGGAGGGCGAAGGCCTCTGATGCCGCCGGCGGGGGTGAGGAGTAGGAGTACGGGGGCGCTGCGGGCGCAGGGTAGGAGTAGGAGTGCACATTGGCGTGCGGCGAAAGCGGGAGTGCGGGCGGGTGGATTGGGTCCCGCGTGCCGGTGTGGAGCTGGGTTTGCGGGAGCGGGGCGGCCGACAGGGGCGGCGAGGCGGGGCGGGAGGACTACGGAGGCGCGCACGTCAGTTCGAGGACACGAAATGGGGTGCCGGGAAATTGGAATTGAATCGCGGCTTGTATGTGGACCATGGATCAAAGAGATAGAAATGAATGACACACATTGCAGCACCAGCGCACGGAGCGCATCCCATCGAAATCGCTCCACTCGAGCTTGACACTCCGGAACGAGAGGAAGAGCGAGATGCGTTGTTCCTGCAAGGCGAGGGCACAGTTCAGCGGGTAGAGCGGCATAGAACGCAAATAGACAGACGCACGTCGGTGAACTTGAGCGCCTCGGCGTCCTCCAGTCGATTCTAATTCTTGAGCTTGAGCAGGGCGCTGCTTCGCTGGACGGCGCGCGAGGACGCAGGCTCGGCGGCAGGGCGGCGCATGGTTTCGTTGTTGCCATGATATTCTTCTCCTTCTCCGTCTATCCAAGTTGTTCTTTTACCTGTAGCAGTCGCCGCTTGCGCTTCCACATCTTCTTTGCACTCTAGATGAACAACAGTTGCGATATTCTTTTACGAGCAAAACGAGCTTGAGTTGAGCTTGAGTTAAGGGAGCAAAGCAAATCGGCAAGTGCTAAGCAAAGCCAAAGAGCGGCCAATCGGACCGGTGGTTGTTTCCTACTCTCATCTCGCTCTTCCCTCAAGTCGACTCTCCTCGCCCCATTTGTGGAACCCTTGCTACTCTGGACAATATTCATACCATATTCATTCCAACTGCGCGAATCTTGCACTCGTGCTAGCTGTGGCGATGCAACCGGGGATGACTCGTCCCCGGGAGCAGCGATGATTCTATTCACTGAGCGGCGCCTACGTACGCTTCAGTAGAAATGCTGGGCGGCCAAAAATAACGATACCCAGCTCCTGGTCAACCTCGACTCATTTTTTATAACAGCAAGTGCATCCCGATAGCCTGGGATTTCTCTCTTTTCATCGGTCTTGGACTCGGAGTGTTTGGATGCGGGGATTTCAAGTTCAGCGCATTCAACTCTCCGACTTAGCTAATTGCTTCTGCGCCTGTCTAATCCGGCCCACCCATTATGAGGCATGACTTCCCAGAGACTGGACCCGCCTTCACAATTCGTATCGACGCATCCGCATTCATCTTGCACCCGCATTTATACAAATTTGCACCTGTCCCCTGTCCTGGTTCGTTTCTTTCTCCTGTTCCATTTCCCTCCGTTCATAATTCCAGACAGAATATACACCGGAGCGCCATTTAAAAACACTCGATTTCCACACCGGAATGTTTCAGGCTGCTCTCATTATTTCTTACCTGTCAAGTGCAGCTATTTTTCGTCCCCCCGCACTGCGCTTCAGAAATCTCGGATCATCGTGCACGATAAGTTCGCGCAACTTCTCGCACACGGTTTTGGACCCAAGTCCGATTCGATTTGCGTACCCCGTGGCTGCGAGTTCAATTTCGAATACCTCAGCAGGCAAGAGTCTGTGTCTTGGTAATCGCGGGGACGAGTCAAGGATCGAAACCCCATCTTCTCCCCGATCGAACTGGTGCTACACCCTTCCTTCCTTTTCCTTCCTTGGTTCCATTCTTTTCTTTTTGGACTTGAACTCGATCATCCACGACTGACCATAGAGTAATGGAACTTCAAACCTTGTACGCTCCCGATCCGTCCGATCCATTCATCGCTTCTTTTCTTCGCTATTCGACTCCCACTGGCCTCAGACCTCAAGATCGATTCTAACACGTCTAGCTCGCACTAGCCCGTCCGGAGTTCGTTCCCTCACCCCGGCAAGCTGTGAACTTACCCCCCATCCTTTTTTACTCGTCTGGTTGCTTTGTTGCTTTGACGCTTGCGGCGGCGCGCCGTGTGATTCACTCACGATTTACTAGATATCCCCGCAACAAGACGAAAGGAATCCCTTTACGGTCCTTCTTCACACCGATTCGCCGCACAGCCCGCATTAACTGGACAATTCCAGCGATATTGCGGTCTACTGGATTCATCGTTTTAGAGTGCATTCAGCTCAACCTTGATTTCCCCTGCAATCGCAGAAGCGTCGGCTGACTGGGAAATACATGCCCAAGTAGGTTTGTTCAACGGCGCCTCTTGTACATCGATTAATTTCTGATCTGATATATCGTGTACCCGTATGTGCTGTGGGACTGCTTCCACAGCACCGGAATGGATCAGAGTTCGCGGATTAAACCAAGGGTGGTCGGGTCAGTACATAGAAGTTTAACGGCACCTGTTGGACTTTATGGTGTGTACATCGACTAGTTTCAGACGCGGCGCTAACCTGATATAGGCCATGCTACTTCCACAACATGTAGAAGACATGAACAGCGTTTCTGGGAACACGCTGGCCAACGGAGTTTCGGTGAGTTTAACACAGGTCAATCGGGCCGAGTAGTTGAGAAATAGTTGCTGGATTTGTATAGAGGCGCGTGTATCGGTTATTTTTGAATATAGTGTTGAATATTTGGGTGTGCATCTTATACCGTTGGTGGGTAGGTATATCAAGGACTGTTCTGTCTTTCAGCCGGAAATTGGTTGCAAGACAATCGTTGATGGATAATACATTACGGTGTGCGAGGATTTGATGTGCTCGGGTCGACTGCGAGTCGGGGTCCTGGGAACTGTATACCGAATGCCCACAACAGCGTACAGTACAATAATATCATTCTGATCTCAGAACCTGTACATCAAGATCGTCAATCGCAGTTATACAAAAATAGCATGTGAAGAGAGTTGTGCGAGAACAAAGTGCTGCATGGAGGCTGTGTCCCTCGACCGTGTCTTTCCTCCCGATACCACACTCCGCACCCATTTCCTCTCCATTGCGACAATGGCTACAAGCCAGGCACTCATCCCTTGGGAACCTGTTTCAAATAACGGAGTGGTAGCGACACAAGAGAACTCGCACCCCAAGGGAAAGAAATGGGCACTTATTTTGAATGCTTTTCTCTCCCCGTCACCAGGCCGCACCTTGGATCAGATGTACACTGCCGCGGGCAAGGTTTTGGAAACTCACGCGAACCGTGTTGCGTTCAAATTAGGACTTGGCCCCCATGTCATTGCAGGGAAAATCAAATTGCACTTTGGAGATGGGGAACACCGGATGCAACAGTTGGAGCTTCTTCGAACCACAGTCTCGAAAAAGATTGAAAAGCAGTGCTTGAAGCTCATGAAATATTCCTTGCCGTGTGTTTATTGTGTCAAAGTTCTGCCTATAATAATTGACAGAATTACACAGCACTGAATCTGCAAATACACAATGTCAAGCATTCAAGGAGATTGTTGATCTGGCCACCTTGCTTCCTGGTCTCCGTGTTCTATTTCTGCAGACCAAAGTGTTGGACAATGTAACATTGCTGGACACTATATATGCACTTTGGGATCGGTCCACTGGCCCACCAGACAAAGAATGGACATTCTGGCAAAAGTTGGCCGCAACATGTTTGGCAGATACTGTGATTTCGGCAATGACAGAAGGGAATTCACTTGCAGACTTGGTGGCCTGTGATGATGAGGGGCTGAGCACAATTGAACGGTTGTTGGTTGAACATGAGTGGTGAGTTGAAAAACTCAGGCACCTAACATAATCCTAATTCACCTTTGAAGTGGAGCATCAAAATATACAAGTGCACTCTGCCTGCGATATTTGGCCGGGGTTCTCAACCTGCCTGGGTTTTGGCAGAATTCAGGATGTGTACATGCCCAAGTTGCACACAAGTTGTGTTGTCAAATGGTATGGGTGCTGAAGGATATTGGGGTGGACATCCCTGCCCTAGGTTTGATTGAGGAAGCACCAGTTGACTATGATGGTGTGGACCTTCTTGCCACCACACTCCTTGATGGTCTTTCATCCTGGTTCAGCAAACTTGATCGGGATGACTGGGTTATGCAACCATGGTACGAAAGTTTTGCACAAGTACTTCAGCTGCTGCGGGAGTAAGTCCCATTTCATTGACTCCCATATATTAACTCAGCTTTTGAAGGCCACGGGCTGCAGAACTGTTGCCATGTTCATCTGATGCTGCCACCACCTTTGAAGATATTCTGCCAATTACATATCAAGATCGAGTCTTGAATGTGATGGTTGACAAGTAACCAGTTTCTCTATTTATCACTCTTCATATTGAAAAACTCTATGACAGCCAGAATCATACTGTCCCAACAGAAAAATCCACCCATGCTGCCAATCATTCAACAGATAACTTGTCGGCACACAGCATTGTCAGTGATCCTGACGAGGAAAATTCAGGACAGAGCATTGAGGCTCTGGATGATTCACAAAGCCAAACTGCTGATCTTGACTCTGAGGAAGTGCCTCCAGAGGAAAACACAGCAGCTGAAAATTCGGACTCCTCAGAAGAGGATGATGCTGTTTCTGATATCACTGGATACGAGCAACAATTTGGCATGGCTTCTGAGCATGGTGATGTGCTTGAAGATTTGGTGAGTGGATGGATGGATTGGTTGCAGAGCTACATCTAACCAGTCTTAGATCAATGGGACCACAGGGATACCCAGAATCTCTGGAACCCAAAGCGTACTGGCTTCAACTCCCCACTTATCTCCAGAAGCTCAGCGCAAAGACCTTGAGGAGTGGAAACTCATACTGCTCAACAAGCAAAGAGATTTTGGTGACAATCATCCAGAGACTCTGGATGCAATGGAAAAAATTGCATGGCTACATCATGAACTTGGAGAGTATGGTTCAGCAAGAGACCTGCGGGTCACAGTGCTTGAGAAGTACCAGATTCTTGGGGGGGGGGACCACCCATCTACTCTGCAGGCTTTGGGTTGTTTAGGGAGAGCACATATTGCACTGGGTCGGTATAAAGAAGCACAGGAGGTGATGGAGTTGGCACTGGAGAAACAGAGAAAGGTTCTAGGTGAAAACCATCCTGAGACTGCAAGGACTCTGGGTTCTTTAGCAATAGCATACCAGTTCCTGGGCCAATTAAACAAGGCCCAGGAACTTGCAGTGTCAGCGCTGGAGAAGCATAGCCAACTTCAGGGAGAAGATCATCCAGGGTCCATGTACTCCATGTACATTCTGGCAGATATCTACCGTGAACTAGGCCAGTTCACAGAGGCAGAAGACCAATATCACATTATTGTGGAAAAGAGCATCAGTATTCATGGAGGGAACCATCCTAACACACTGGGAGTCATGGGAGGTTTGGGAAGCACATACCTTGCCTCAGGCCAGCTTGGGAAGGCAGAGGACCTTCTGACTGTTGTTTTTGACAAACAGAAGAAAGTTCTTGGAGAAGAGCATCCAGACACTATATTCACCATGGGTCACCTGGCGAGCACATACAACCACTTGGGTCAGCTCAGTGCTGCAGAGGAGCTGGCAACCATAGCTCTGGAGAAGTGTTGCAAAGTGCTTGGTGAAAGTCATTCTGGCACCATGTGGATAATGCGGGAACTTGCATCAATATTCCAACAGCAAGGTCAGCTTGAACATGCAGAAGAGCTTCTTGTTGCTGTCCATGAGAACAGGAGGAAACTTTTGGGGGATGATCATCCCGATACCAGATGGACTACGGAGGAGCTTGCCAACTTATACCAAAGCATGGGTAAACTTCAAGCTGCAGAGGAACTGGAAAGACTCATGGGAGATCAAGAATTCTGACTCACATTTTGATGTCTGAGTAAAACATTACAATACCAGTTTCAATTTCTTCCTGTTTACCATCCTGCCCCACTACCTATGGTCCCTAACTTGATGTGGATTGCAGGACCTTTTGCTATGAGTCGTGTGAACTCCCTGATTCTGTGTTCTTTCATCTTTTTTTTTGGGCCAGCTTTTTTCACCTATATCACTAGTCCAATGCTTATCCAATGTTTCACCTCCAATGCTCAGTTCATCTCAATTTCTGCCAAGCAGCTAGCACGAACTTGGCTCAAAAAGTGTGAACCTCACCGATATGCACTAAGCTTTCGGAATAGTCTAAGTTGTCTCCCCCTTCCTTCCTTCCTTTTGGGCCCTTCATCTCCCTATCTCCATATCCCATTGTTTGATTATAACCAATTTTTGTACACATTTTACTGAGTACATGGAATTAATCATGGATACCACAGTGTGATAGAACCATTGTCATTCACATGTGTGACATCATTGGCACTTTTGAACAGTATTTCATGTAAATACATATTCTGGGGGACACAAATTCCAGTGGGATATGCTCTTCGACTCGGGGCAGAATTTCAAGGTCAGGTTCAATTCTTTTTTGCCCTTTTTCTTTCGCTTTTTCAAATTTGTTCTTCCAATGCTAGCACTTGGTATCAGTCTGCATGGTTGTATAATAATCCTTTCGATGTTCGGAGAAGCGCGGATTCTTGCAAGTGAACAATTCGGGTTGAAAAATTGAGCACATTCAACTGTGTTAAAAAAAATTGAAACGGCCCACACTTGGCTTTATCCTACTGCCAACTCCGGTGCAAGCTTCATTTAAGTCGAAGGAACTTCAAAGTTAAATCCTTTTCATTTATCGATGCCGCAGGCTCATCTTTTTATCCCTCCCACCATGCAACTTTTGGTTAGTCCAATTCCAATTTTGACCCAATAAAAAATGTACTTTACATTGTGGTGCGGGGCCGTGGGGTGAATAATTGATCACCGATTCAATGCAGGTTGAAGGCATCGAGGTAATATGAAGTTTGAACCCACTCAAAATCATTGCAAAAATACCGCCCCTGGACCTTCCCCACATGAAGCCCGGTAGCGGACGGCCCGCGCCCACATTTACTATCACATTGGCTCGCATTATAAGTATGCCAGTGCGACCCCGTTCGGCTGGGGTCAGGCTGTACCCATTCTCACCTGATTTTTTTTTTCCGGTCCTTCAACACCCTGTCCTCCGCCACCTCGTCTTGCCTTTACTGCCTCAGCCGCACCCACCGTGTGTTCCACCCCTCCCTTCCTTGTCTCCTCACTCCCTTCCTCACCCTCTCACACACGGCGCAACACACCCAATCTCTTACAATACAATAATTTCATTTTAGTTCTCACTCCTTGCTCCCCCTGCTACAATATTACAAACTCCACCAGTCCTTCCAATGAATAAAATAATACAACACTAACTATGTACTTAGCTAACTAACCAAAGACTAAAACTACCCGGCTATCCCGGGAGTCTTCGGGATTTGACGGGTTTGATGACCGTCGGATTCCAATGGGCCGCTAGCGGATTCTATTGATTTAGCACCTCATTGGATTCCAATTGTCCACACCTTGGGAATCCAACGTGTTTCTCTTCGAATGCCAACAGTGTGCTCGTTGGCTGCAGATTGTTTCGGATGACCCAAAAAAGGAAATATATTATGATGTACTTTCAGCGTATCGACAGGGACGGTGAACTGAGTGAGTCCCACAAGTGTAATACAACAGAGGTATTAGGGAAAAACAGGTCTACAATATGCGAGGGTCTACGGCCGTCTAACTACAGACCCCTGATGTGGTATTTAAATTCGAGGTAAGTGAGTGCCTTGAGGAAAGGGGTTACCTAAAGCTGGAGGTTCGCGCACCGGTCATCGGAACAGATAAAGGGACACACGATCGATTTCTCCTGAGAGCATCTTTGCGACATGCGCATCCATACGGGCCCCACTGCCAATAATTCAAGTCACAGTAGACGGAGTGCCTGGGTGGAGCTAGGCGCACACATGGTACTCGCGGGCATGTGGGGCTAGTCTTCTAGTGCTCGTGCTCGCTCTGGCCCTGTCCGCCCTCCTCGTCTTCCTCAAAAACCTCCGCCTCTTTGAGCAGTCCGACCGCCAGGACCCTGTGCGCGAAGAACGGTCGTGGGTGCTTCGCAGCGCAGGGGTGCGTCGAGCTGCGGGATATACTGGTAATACGGGTAATCACAAAGTTGATCGACCCGCAACTCGCATTCAATATCTTCCCTGTTACAAGAGCGCCGCCCCACCACTTCGGTTGACATTATTAGTCCCTCAAGCGACTAATTGATAATTTCTTATTGAGTGGAGGGTGATTGGGCGGAAGCGGGCCGGGTGTGGCCGTGTGGCATCGAGAAGGAGCAACAGATCCTGCAGATCGTATGTTATTGATACAATAAGTGGCGGAGATGGCTGTTGAAAAGGCTTCAGACGGACAGACAGATGTAATTTATAAACAGAGTAATTTTACGAGTGGATAGTTGAATGGTAGTAGAGTTGACATCAAAGCCCGAGGTCAAGAGGTGCAAGGGACAAACATGAAAAAAAATTCCAGGAGCGTTGGGAATTTCCACTGCAGTACTAAATTATTCATGCCAGTGACATGACACACCAAATATAGTAAAATTTCAGTCCGGACTGATACCACATTTGATTTGCCAACAATCTAGATCCAAATCAGTCGCATAGAAATAGGACAAATCAGTGATGGCAGATTCTCTTTCAGAAACTCAAAGACTTCAGCTGCGCTGAAACTCGCACTGAAATTCATGAGGTATTTTTGCCATTGGCTGATATAAATAGAAGGCCAGTAGCATAAATGGCTCAAGGGTTTCAGCGCAGCTGAAATGTACAATGATTCTTTGAGTTTCTTTATGAGCATCAGCCATCACTGATATTCCGCATTTCTGGTGGGGCTGATTTGTAACTAGATTTGTGGTAAATCACACCTCATTTCAGTCCAGACTGAAATTTTGCTTTTTTTGGTGTGTGAGGCTTGATTGCCATGTTTCAGCATGTCAGCTGCCTTTGGAGTGCTTCTTTTTGACATCCCTGGATAATACTTGTCCACACGCTCTAAACCAAAGAGTGGGCGACTTTTGGCCTCTGTGACAAAGAACTTTTGATTTATTTTGAGACTCTTATCGCAGCCAGCTTCTTGGGCAACTCTGGCCCGGGGTTACTTTCACACCAATCAGTCGCTTGCCACGCACCATTGGCCCTTCACCCGGTCGCGTGCTACGGGCCTCCAATCTGCAAACCCTGAGTGGTCGGCTTTACATGTCTCCGCAGCCAAGACGGAAGGTACTGGGCCGGATGGCTCTTTGGTTATAGGATCAAGAATGTAGAAAAGCAAATAAGAGTTCTGACCCCCCCGTCGTCCTCATCCCTGGATCAAGCCATCTGATACCCAGCTTCCATGATAAGAGAACACAGACAGATGGACCCAGAGCGTGCGGACTGCCGACATGGTCAGAGGGTTTGCAAGACAACCCACGCAGCTGTTCTATGCGATAAGAATCGTAGAGGTTGGTGGCAGAGTAGCGCAGACTCTGTGTATGGAGTCACTAGCAGCAGGATTGCGGGCAATTTGTATGGGGTGGGATGTCTTTTACAACATTAAAAGTTGAAATGAGACATCTTGAATTGACTCATAGTCGCGACCGAAACGAATGAAACATTGTCATGCAGAGCATATATGAGCCGAGGGAGAATATCCAGAAGTATGCGTCATTGAATCGCACGGAGCGGGAATTTGATTTGAAATCAGGGCCTCCTTGACTTATCTTGCGCAAGTGAAGTTTCACGTTGAAATTTTGAGCAACGAGAAAGTTGCCCTGGCGCACACCATGTAAGAATAGCGGGCCTCAAAATCTGCTAGTACACACCGTTACGACGTAATTGAAGGCAGTCTTGACTGTGAAACCATTCAAAAAGATAGAGTCATGGCAGCTGATTCAGGTCGAACGGAAGACCCACTTGGAGACCAAAAAAATATACTATCTCTGACTGCCAACCTGGCCAGACTAGGAACCTGGCCACTTGCCAATTTTAGAGGCAGATACTTAGTCGTATGTCATTTTTGTGGTCGGGGGGTGAAATACATCCCATGCCGCCTGTCCCTACCGATCTTTAGCCAAAAGTGATGAGTCGATGCGAAGCAGTGGCGCGGATGATATGCGGTGGATGAGGGCAGAGCCGTGGTGGCTCCGAGCGCGGGGTTCAAGGGGTACCCGCTGGAGAAATCCTCTACACAGGGTACAAAAAGTGAAATAAGACGGCGGCAGACCCTCCCTCCCTACGTAATGCTTACATATCCGTCTCCATAAGGGAACTTCCCATGATCTCATCGACGGCTTGTCGGGCAAAATTCATTCGGAAAGGTGTAACAGCTCCTGTATCTACCCAGGTGCTAGTATATCTGCTGGAATCGAAGTTGGAAAGGGTTGTGTTCAATTTCTTCTGGTGATTAGCACTTTCGACATGGGTCCAGTTTGCTTCTCCACCCTTCCCGAAGTTGATCCACTTCCTGCGGAGATCGCAGTGTCGACGAGTTTTCTTCTGTTCAGAGTAGTGAGATTGATTACCAGTGGACGAAGCCATTGAATTGCTACCTCGGCGGCGGTGAACATCACCTCGGACTGACGGTGTAAAGGTACTTAGAAGAAGCTTGACATTCGTGACGTGGCCACGTTGTTTGGCAACAGCTTGACTGTCAATCTCGCTGTGATACCCGGAAACGACGCGAAAACTCCCTCCAAAGTAACCCTAAAAAATCCATTTTTTTTTCTGACCATCGCAAATATGTTTTCGAGGGCTTTAGAAACTTTTTCCAAAAACTGAAATAAGAGTTGCTCGACCCTCCCTACCCGATTAGCCGGTGTCTCGGCATTCTCCGGCGGGTACCCCTTGGCGGGGTTGCAGGTGGGATGGGAGAGGAGGTGCCGGTGGGGAGGTGTGTGAGAGCGGAGGAGCTGCGCAGCAACTGCAGCGCGGCGAAGAGGGAGAACCGATGCGGGGGCGGCGTTGGATGCACGCAGTGGAGATGTGGGATGAGGGGCCGGCGAAGGGAGGTGATGCGGAGTGGGGTGCAGGAAGACGGCGCCGAGGGGGCATGGCATACGGGGGCATGGGACAGCAGAGGTGGTGCAAAACGGATACAGGTGGGCGTGGGCACGGCGCGGCGGCGACGTTGAGGCGGAATGGTACGGGCGCAGCAGCGGACGCGGGAAAAGGCGCAGCCGCGATGTAGTCACAGCACTGTATGGGCGTATCGACGCGGCAGCGGTGCGGCGGTGGGTAGATGGCGCGCTGCCGGTGTGAGGGACACGATGGTGTGGATGCGGAGCGAGACCAGTACGCGGAGAGGGTGCGAGCACGAGGTGGATGCGGGACGGGACGGGCGTGACCAGACTCAGTTGTACTGAAACAAACCATACCAATGGCACTGAAAGAGCTTTTGAGACTGTGCGGATTTCAGCAATGACGAAATCCGTAAGCTAGTTGTGTATTTGTCGGCTCATCATCATCCTAGTTGGGCCTCATCTCGATCATGCCAACCTCGATCGCAATATTGCGAACATTCATTCTCCCGGATTTACAAACCTGAAAGCAGACTTGAGCTCGGTGGCGCTCGGAGATTTGGCGCGCGTCATGGATGCAAAGAGGTGAGAGTGTTCACACGGTGCGGTGCAAGTCAAGCTGCGGACACAATATTGTGATGTGCACGCATACAGATTTGCAGTCTCAGGGGCCCCACTTTTATTTACAGTTCATACAGCTCAAATTAGAACCATCTGTCATCGCGCCTTGCATGTACCTTGCCGGATTTGGAATTGGTGCGGCACCATTCGAGCTCAAATTCTTGGCCGCTGAAACTTGGAAGGGGCCCGAAGAATCTGTCGCTACCTGACTGTATCCAGAATCTGAGTTGGGGTCTTTGAGATGATTGTGTCATCATGATGTTTCAAGTTCAACCGAGATACGGCCGCGAGCTGATGCGAGCTTCTTCCGTCTTGTTTCCACATCACTAGATATTGTCAGCCGTATTTCTCTCCAATGATGAGTTGGGGTCCAGTGGGTAATCGGGTTTTGGCGATGTTTCCACACAGCCATCAAAAGGAGAAGCAGATGGAGTGGAGATGATGCTGATGAATAGAGTGTTGGATAGGCAATCAATTTTCCCAGGCAGCAACGTTGCCGCGAGCAGACACATATAACATGGAAGCCCCATTTCTGATTCCTATCTCAAGATGCCCCGCCAATCCACCCTCACGGAAATTCGTGTCACCAACATCATAGAGTGTTTGAACCCTGCCCTAACACTTCTTAAGGAGCTTAATGATGCATTTGGGCCACCATTTATTCAGTCCATTGCAAATACCATTGAATCCTTGATTAGCATGGCTCAGGTAAGAAAGCTTGAACATGATAATGGAGGGACTTATAGGAAGGCGTAAACCGTGAAACGGAATAACACTGAATGTGCTCAGCTGATGGAGAACATTCATCCAGTTCTATATGCAATTATCAGTCTCTATCTGAAGTCTGAAACAGTTGAATCCTTGGCTCCCGGAGTGCTGCACAATATTGGGAGGTTCATGGAGTAAGTTGGATCCAGTCAGGAGATAGTGGTTGATGAACTTCTTTCCTCTCTAGAACTCTTCACAAGATATATACCTTTTTCAAGGCACAACAGGATGGAACTAAGCTCAAGCACCTGTTTCGTAATCATGAAATACAGAACCTACTCAAAGGTTGTCATGCCGGATTAGACCAGGCTGCGGAAGTCTTCAAGGTGTGGTCTATATTCATATTTTCTTACACAAGGTTAATTGATTGTGCTTAGATTACCACCAGGCCTGCAATGATCAGTGAAATTAATGCCATAAAGAAAACCACTCAGCTCATGCATGAAGAGTTACTTGAGCTCATTCAGACCCAGTCTGATGTGAGTACAGCATCAAAAAGATCTTCGGTATGTACACAGTTCACAGCCTGTTCACCACCAACTCAGTGTGAGGCAGGTTTATCTGGGTTCAAATGACTCCAAAAACAGGTATTGCAACTTGTCTATTGACATGAACTCTTTCTTACACTTCCTTGCAAGTTCAATTTCATTTTCAATGTTGCCTTCAAAACCCAAGATCTTTCATGGTCGTGAATTGGAGGTGGAGATCATCATGGAAATGCTTACTCAGGAGTCACCCAGAATAGCTATTCTCGGAGGAGGTGGAATGGGGAAGACAAGCCTTGCAAGAGCAGTCATACACCATCCAGACACTTCTGCAAAATTTGAAGACAGATTTTTTGTCAGTGCAGAGTCAGCAACCACCAGCATTGAGCTTGCTGCCCTCATTGGACTACATGTTGGGCTGAAGCCAGGAACTGATCTCACACGACCTGTTGTTCTGTACTTGTCACACAAACCATCTTGTCTTTTGGTTTTGGACAACCTTGAAACAGTGTGGGAACCAAGCCAGTCCCGAGGTGGAATTGAAGAATTCCTTGCACTGCTCACAGCAGTGAAGCATCTTGCACTCATAGTATGTCTTGCCAGTGGTTCAATTTTGCATCTCTAACCTCTAGCAGATTACAATGCGAGGATCAGAGAGGCCTGCCAAAGTCCACTGGACTCACCCATTTTTATTGCCACTCCAACCTCTGTCAGCCGAAGCTGCACAGCAAACCTTCATGGACATTACAGATAATGTCTATAGAATGGAGGAGATTGAGCAACTCCTCCAATTCACAGATAATATGCCCCTGGCAGTAGACCTCATGGCTCATTTGTCTGACTATGAGGGTCTTACAAATGTCCTGACTCGGTGGGACACCGAGAGGACAGCACTGCTCTCTGTGGGCTATGACCGAAAATCCAATTTGGATGCATCCATTCAGCTCTCCCTTTCCAGTCCTCGAATCACATCCCATAGCAAGGAATTGTTGAGCCTCCTCTCAATTCTCCCTGATGGACTCTCTGATGCTGAACTGATCCAAAGCAAATTTCCAATTCCCAATATTCTCAGTTGCAAATCTGTGTTACTTGCCACATCACTAGCATATCAGGACAGCAACCGGCGACTTAGGTCACTGATGCCTGTACGAGAACATGTCCAACAATTCTTGCCTCCATCTGCAAATCTTGTGCAATGTCTTCATAAGCTGTTTTATGCACTTTTGGAGCTATACAAGAAATATAAAGGAGAGCAGCTGGGGCCTGTGATTAATCAAATAACCCAGAATCTGTCAAATTTCCAAGAGGTGCTGCAACAGGGGTTATATGACAGTGCTTTAGATCTCAGGGACACCATCTACAGCATATCAACACTGTGCTCATTCTACAGGATTACTGGATGTGGTGCTTTGTCACTGATAGAGCATATTCAACCCATTGTACCTGGGCTGGATGACCACCAGCTGAAGATTCAATTTATGACACAAGTTTTGCTCTCATACCACTATTACCCCACCTTTGATGGGGAACAAATTATAACTCAGGGAATAAGTATTCTTGAACTTGTCAACAATCCTCTCCTTCAATGTGGGCATTTTTCCTTGTCTGGCCATTGTAATTTAATATGGGCCCATCTTAGGCAAATTCTACAATGCAGTGGAGACGTGAGATCCGGAGGATCTCCGTCTGGTTGGCTGGAACGGGCGGGAACAGCGGACGGCAGCGACGAAGTCGCGGGTTGAGCCAAGGAAGGATGATGTCTGTCTACGCGGTGCGGTCTGCGGTATCTGCTCCTAACATCACTACACCGCCACCTGCAGCCAAGTGCACTAGTGCATGTGCCCTCAACCTCTGAAGCGACATCCGCGTCGCGTCTCGAGGACCTCGTCTTCTTCGGCCTCCTCGATGTCCTCCCTGCCTAACTCCTCTAGTCCCAAATCCCATTCCTCTTGTAACGCATGCATGAGCCCGCCCCGCCTCGGAACGAACTGCCGCAAATGCCTCGAGCTGACGCGGCCTCCAATCGGCAATCCCTCCAACGTTTCAATCTTGTAGGAATTCCGCGCGTGGCTGGTGATGCGTCTGGGTGCCGACCACATCGGCACCATTTTCCGCTTGACTAGGAATGTTGTGCTGGGCTCGAAGTCCTGGTTGTAGACCTGTACGAGTGAGCCCGTCTTGAATATAACCTCCCTTGGTGCGCGCGCCATTATTTTCTTGTCGAACTGGGCTTTCCTGCGAACTGCGTGGTCCACCATCTCCGCATATCCGTCAAGTCGAAGCTGGCCCATGTACGCCATCTGCAGGCCTGCATCGGCGTCGTCGACGGGGGTAATCGCATCCCCCGATGGGGGTGGGCATCGTGTTAACAACGAGGCCGAAGAGTAGTTCATCTGGGGAAAATTTCAGCGCGGGTAATATCTGGTTGTTCAGAGTGAGGATTGCGGCCTCGAGGTGCTCGGGCCAGTTCGATGGCAAGTCGTCCCAGCCCATCGCATTGTACCTGTCCTCATCGAGATCCGGGGCACACAATCGCTTGAGCCGCCCAAGGATCTTCGCGTTGGTGCCCTCGACGAGACCGTTGACCCATGGGGAATACGCTGCAACGAAGTGAAGTTCGACGCTGAACTCCTCGTATAACTCGCGAAGCTGCCGGTTATCGAACTCCGGACCATTATCGCACATGTACGTCTCGGGCGCCCGGAAATCTGTCTACAACTTTCTCAGACGAGTTACTGTCGTCTCGCCTGAGGCCGCTGAGATGAGGGGTTTCGCCCATAGACACTGTGAGTATGTGTCCATCTCGAGGGCAAGCTTGTGGAATCCTCCACTGCCAATTGGGCCACCCTTACCCGGCGGCATGGACAGCGTGTCGCCAACCATTAGCTCAAATGGGTGGCGGCGAGTGATTGGCTCGAGGAGCGACTGCAGGTGCTTTGCGCCGAAATTTTTGCACTGTCCGCACTCGGTGATCGCGCGGATGATCGACTGGTCGATTGCGGGGCTGTAGATGCTATTGAGCAGCTGGATCTTGATGAGGTCGCGGTGAAAGTGGCCATGTGTGTGAGCCGTGCGCGCAAGCTCCATAGCCTCCGCCTTTGTGACGCATTCGACTCGGTCCCTGCCTCGTACCGTCTTCGGGCCGAGTTTCCACAATCTGCTGTCTTCGATGTAGAAGTCGAGCGCGCGGTGACGGGCACACCGGCATTCCCGTGGTGACGTTCCGTGATCGAGCTCGAGTAGTGCCTCGATGACCTGGTGGAAGATGTTTTCGTCCTTAAATCTGGTGAGCAAATCAGAATATTGGGACTCCTCGGCAATGTGGAAAAACGCGTGGGTGAGGCTGGTGCGGGCCTCCCAGTCCTCACATATGGTCCACTCGTGCCCATCGCCGCGGGTTAATGGTACCCCCACAAATTTCCTGCTCAAACCGTCCGCCACAACATTGCCCTTCCCCGGCCGATGTCGCACGTCAACAATTTGGTGATCAAGAACTACTTCGCGCCAACGCGCGTGCGTTGCGCTCAGCCTGTCGTTCAGCAGGTGGTCCCGAAGTGCCTGGCAGTCCGTTTCGAGTTCGACGGGGAAGCCCCATATGACATCGGAGAATTTGTCGAGGCTGTATTTTAGCACCGCGAACTCCAGGAGGAACGGCTTGTACCGTTCTTCAGATGATGAAGTCCGCTTCGAGGCAAACCCGACAGGGTGCAGGCGTCGAGTCATCTTGCCGTCGACTTCAGTGGTGTTCCATTGAGACAGCATCCCTGCAAACCCGACCTTGCTCCCATCCGTCGTGACGATAAAGGGGGTGCAGTCAAACTTGGGGCCCTTGAGGACGGGCTCCTGCGTTAGCGCGATTTTGAGGGACAAGAAGGCGCGCTGCTCTTTCACTCCCCATGACCTCTCGAGGGTGTGGCAGCGCATCGCGCTACGATATACACCTTTGCCCCTCTTGCGAGGTATCTCGGCAGCCTTGACTAGGTTGGTGAGGGGTTGCGCAATCTTCGCATAACCTTTAATGAGGTTGCGGAAATACCCTGTTAGGCCTAGAAATGCGCCGAGGTTTTGCAGGTCTCGTGGCGTCTCCCAGTCGACGACAGCTGTGAGCTTTGTCAAGTCGGGTTTGATACCGTCCGGGCCAACACGGCCGCCTGCAAAGGTAGCCTCGGTGACAAAGAACTGCGACTTTGCCGCGGAGAGCGTTAACTTGTGCTCGCGGCACCGTGTGAACAGTATGCGCAAGTCGGCCAACGAGTGGTCAAAATCGTCAGCCCCCATGCCGCCGTCATCGACGAACAGCTCGAAGAGGCTTCCAACCAAGTCGCCGAGCTCGGTGGCTGTCATGTTCCCAAACGTGGACGGTGCACCGGTGAGCCCAAATGGCATTCGCTGGTAGCAAAAATACCCCCTACCCTTGACGTAGAAACAGATGTAGGGTTGGTCCTCCTCCCGGATGGCGCATGCGTAGAAGCCGGAGGCAAAGTCGAATGTGTGGACCCATCTGTGCCCGCTGAGGTGTTGTTGCTTCGCTCGAATATCACCCTGTGGGACTGGCGCAACTTTTGTGACGTCGTTCAACGCTTTGAAGCTCTGGCAGACACGCCATTTCTTTTCTGCAGGTGGGCCAGCTAGCTCGGTCGAGTTTGGGGTACCCTCGAAGGGGGTGTGGAACGCAGACTCGAAGCCGCTTGTGATGCATTGGTCGTCCACGCGGCACTGCAGTTCCTCGATGGATAATCCGCCCCCGTTGTGGGCTTTCTGGGCTAATCAGCTCATATGGTCAGAATAACTCATTAAACCCTTGGCCGTGCCCACGGGCTCAATGCGTTATTTGTGGCAACTCTATATATGGAAACCCCACAGGATAACAGGTTAACTGTTGGCAATGTTGGCGGGCCTAATGTGTTATCTTGTGGACGTTGCCGTATACAAAAAAAGGATGCCCACAGAGTGGATTGAACTTGATACCTTTAGTTACCAGAAGCGGCAGGAGCGGCAGAGGGCATTACCTTTACACCATGAGAGCTATAACAGGGTAGTTCTCTGTCTCAGCTAGGCTAAGCCTAGGCTTAGTCTACCTGGGGCTGCTTATACCCACCTCTAGGGCAGGGAAGCTGCCCTAAGTCTTTGAAAACAGTTTGTCATCATTTATGTTCAGGTTAGAGGGTAGGGTGGAGGTGAGTGCCTTGGTCCTAGGTATATTTATTTATTTTGGTTGGGTGTTATAGTTGGTTAGGGTTTGAAACACTCCAAAACACATATAAATAGTGAAAAACAGTTTTCAAAGACTTAGGGCAGCTTCCCTGCCCTAGAGGTGGGTATAAGCAGCCCCAGGTAGACTAAGCCTAGGCTTAGCCTAGCTGAGACAGAGAACTACCCTGTTATAGCTCTCATGGTGTAAAGGTAATGCCCTCTGCCGCTCCTGCCGCTTCTGGTAACTAAAGGTATCAAGTTCAATCCACTCTGTGGGCATCCTTTTTTTGTATACGGCAACGTCCACAAGATAACACATTAGGCCCGCCAACATTGCCAACAGTTAACCTGTTATCCTGTGGGGTTTCCATATATAGAGTTGCCACAGATAACGCATTGAGCCCGTGGGCATGGCCAGGGGTTTAACTAGTTATTCTGACCATATGAGCTGAGCTAATGTTGTCGAGCCGCAGCATTTCACGTCTGCGGGGTTGATCGGCCGAATGACCTCGGCTTCAAGCATCTCGTCAAGAACAGCATTGAAGAAGGTGCGTTGGGGAGGACTCAGCGGTCGTTGGTTAACCTTCGTCTTGAAGGTGGTTCCCATGGGTATATTGAGTCTGTGCTCGGCCCCGGGGATTGCATATACCTCGCTCATCGACAGCCCGAAGACGTCGACGAATTCATCGAGTAGCGCATCAACTTGCTCGCGTTCAGTGTGCGAGAGGTCTTTGCCCACTGTGATACGCCGTTGACCTCCGCCATCCACCGAGCGTCGCGGGGGTTGGTTTTCCTTGTGAGGAGGGACTTGTCGGTTCCAGCCGCGGCTTCTGGTTGTTCGACACCCGGGTCGTCGCCGTTCTCTTCCACGTCGATGTGCCAGATCCCTCTCCAGTCTGGTGCGGGCTCACCGAGATTGGGGATGCCATCGCGGAGTTGCGGTAGGCGGCTGTCGATGTGGGCATCAATAAACGGCTTAGCCCTCTTTCTCCAAGCAGATTTTACTTCCCTAGGAGGGGAATGCGAACTCCCCCCTAGGTTTTGCGCGCATGGAGCTGTTGGCTCCGAATTTTCTGCTCGGGGTCGGATTTTGAGCCATATCGGCCATTTGCCGCCCTGCTCTTCGGGTTTGTGTGCGCGTCTCGGTTTCCTGCAACCAGTGGTGTCAGAAACCCTGACTGGTACCAAGTCGAGATGCGGTGGGACTTCCCTCAAGGGGAATCGCGAATTCCCCTCTGAGTTTCTCGCGTGACGGTGATCGCTCCCGCCGTTGCCCAACGCCCTCATCCTCCGCCACGCTGACCTCTCCTCCTTCGTGAAAGGTTCCCATGCAACACCCTGCTCACCCACCAGCGCCTTCAACACCGCCCGTGCCTCCGCTGCCGTCTTCCTCACCGCTGCCGCCTGCTCTCGCTCCCGTTCCTCCGTCGCCTTCTGCTCCCTCCCCCGCCGCTCTGTAATCGCCCTCCGTCTCTGTGCGCTTGATTTCACCCTGGGTACTGCGTTGGCTGCGTCGGATGTATCATCTGGGTGCACAGGAATGATGGAAGGTGCGCTATCGACTTGCCTCGCGGGGGCTGTTTCCACATTCACCCCCGTTCGCAGCTCCTGCTTGAATTTCTTGGCACGTGTGCGCTCTCTTCTCCCTGCCCGCGTACGCGTTAGGTGTACTGTTGGTGTCGTCGCGCGGACTGCCTCGTCAAGCAACTCTTGGCGTGTTTCGGTGCGTTCTGCGACTCCTACGGTGTGCTCATCCGTGTTCTCGTCGGGGACACTTGGAATTTGGACTTGCCTCGCGGGGGGTGTATCCCTTCCCCCCGTAGCATCCTCTTGTGTTGTATCTGCTGCCAAAGGTGGCGTTCTCCACCAGTCCCGGTCGCTGCTCTTGTGTCGCCAATGCTCCCGCAACTGCTGCCCTGTAATCTCAGGCTGGTCAATCCGCTCTACGGGTGTGCATGATGCGGGTGAAGGGGCTTGCCTCGCGGGAGGTGCGCTACTACCTCCCGTGATGGTCTCGCGCGGTGCGGGCCCCGCCGTCATCGTCATGAGCGGGTCCGCGTCATTTGTGTCTGTTCGCGTGCTCCTTGGGTGCGTGTTTCGCACTCGCACCGTCCGGTCTCCATCGCGCAGCACGATAACGTCCTCCTCGTAACCGTGCCACGCTCCGAAGTCTTCGAGAAGTGGCTTCCCGAACAGCACCACCCATGCGCCGCCGCTCGGGAAGACCTCGAATTCTCCCTGTCTCTCCACGCCCCCGAAGGTGACGCGGCCGCACCACCTCCCGCGCGACGGCACTATACGCCCGTCCGCCATGCGGAGCACGCGCCCAGACCACTCTAGCTCCCCGATCCCCCTCCTCGCTTTGCGATACGTGTCTTCGTCGATTGCGTTCGCCATCGCACCATCGTCGACTATTGCTTCCAGTATCTCCTCTCCTCCTCCTCCTTGTAGTAGCACATTTTGGATAAATGGCACACTTTTCCTCCTCTCGCTCGAGCCCACACTATACAAGTCAAGGATGTGAGATTGTAAGTACGAGTACAAATGCTCGTCTGGGATAACCGCCATGTCGTTCCTTGGTGGTAAAACTCCTCCCCCGTGCTCCGGGGTACGCTGCATGCGAGATTCGGCGACGTCCCCGAGCGATTCCTCCTCGCGCTCGGGGACCCGTGCTCCTCCTCTCCCCAAATATTCCTGGGCCGTCCCACGCTCTCTTAGGTGGATGGCCCTCCCACTTTTCCCTGGCCGCGCAGGTACTCCTCAATCACCTGCGCGTCGTACTCGGCGGAACCACCGAACACGTCGACCCCATCATCCGTGTCCGCAACGATATTGATGGCGGTGGCCTGCGCGCGCGCAGCGCGTGTGCGGATGGACTGCACGATGCGGCGCCACTCCTCCTCGATTGCGGGGACGCAGAGGTTCGCGGCGGCGGAGCAGCCGGGGCCGAAGTGTCCGTTGAGCCCACATTTGTGGCACTCCCCAGACGCTACAGGCATCGTTCCCGGCGTGAGCAGGTACGGGCGGTCGTGGTTGGGCTTGCGGCTGCCGTGTTTCTGGACGTACGCGGTGACTTGCTGCGTGTACGCCGCGAGACCGACGGTCGTTCGCGGGTGAATGGTGACCGGGGTGTTGAGGATCATCTGGAGGCGCTCGCTGTCTGGGAGTGTGGTGCGTGCGGTGGCCGCGGCGGGGAACAGGTTGCGGCGGACGGGGTCGATGCGCGCAGGGGACGCAGCCGCCATACTGGCAAACTGGTTTGTCAGCCCGCGCGTCGGCGTCTGCTGCAGCGCCGCGATGGTGCTCTTGAGCGCCACAAGTTTCTTGTCTTGGCTCTGGGCTTTGCTCTCCAAGCGCAGGACCGACGCAATGTCCGCGGCGGGGATGTCCCTCATGGACTGCACGAGCTCCTCCCACGTCTTGCGCTTCGGCCCGAGACGCAGCATGAGCGAGTCGGGGACGTTCTTGAGGACCTGCCCGATGAGGCTCCCCCCGGTGTCCCCCCGTGCGCGCCGCGAGCTCCGCAGCCTTGACGACCCAACGCACGTGGCCCCACTCCAGTACCCCATCCTCCTCAGTGCGCACCCCGATTTGCCCGGGTTGGAGGACGAGGGCGAGCAGCTCCTCCTGCAGCTCGTCCCTGTCCCTCACCGCCATCTCCTTCTCCGGCCACTCCTTCGCGAAGGCGGCCGTCAAGTGGTCCCAGGTGTCCTTTTCCTTCGGGTCGAGTTGGTGTACCAACTTTTGGCGTAGCTGCCCGACTTCAAGCTGAGCTGGAGGTACTCGATCTTCTTGTTGTCGTCGAACCCGGGGGTTGTGAGGCCGCGGCGTTTGATGGAGTTCAAGAAATCCGTTGCATTCTCGCCAGCTGCGTCGCCACGGAACAGGACCAGGGTTTCTGTCATGTCGGGGTCGTACGAAGACGGCGGCGGGCTGAGTGAGTGAGGTGAGCGCGGCGTGGATGGCATTGGGGTCCGGGTACGGTGCAGGTGAAGTCGCAGGAGTGCGGGGTGTACTGGGAGTAGGGGAAAGGCTCGAGACAGAAGAGAGGGTGGAAAGCATAGAAGAATCGTCAGACAGTTCGTCGGCAGGCTTAGGACGCGGTAAGAATCTCCCTGTGGTGGAGCGGAGCGGGTACGGGGGTTATGCCAGTGTGTGGTTTGTTCGGTGGGTTAGGTACGGATTTTCGGAAGCAGAGGGAAAAAAAAAACGGTGGTTTAACGGTTTCTGTTGCTGGTTTGCGTGTTTCTGGTGTGGAACCGCGCTGCTGTCACCAGATGGAGACGTGAGATCCGGAGGATCTCCGTCTGGTTGGCTGGAACGGGCGGGAACGGCGGACGGCGGCGACAAAGTCGCAGGATGAGCCAAGGAAGGATGATGTCTGTCTACGCGGTGCGGTCTGCGGTATCTGCTCCTAACATCACTACACCGCCACCTGCAGCCAAGTGCACTAGTGCAGCAGTTGGTACCTATTTTTACCGCTCTAAATTTGATCTGCCTCAAGCTATGCAATTTTACCAAAGGGCATTAAAATTGGCAAAGATGTGTCCAGATAGCAACCCCAAGTGTGAAAATTTGATAAACATCGCTTGGCTCCAAATGCTAGCAGGAGAGTATTGCACTGCCCAAGTACATGCCAGGGAAGTACAGAGGCTATCCCAACTTTCTGCAAATTTATATCATGAAGCAAGTGCACTGTGGATTGAAGCTATCTGTTTGAGATCCCTAGGGTACTTTGGGCAGAGCGCAGACCAACTACACAGAAGCAGAGCAATGCTTGGTATCTGTGGCCTGGCTAATGGGGAGCTAGACCATGAAATTGCCATAGGACATGGAGAGATCCATCTTCAGAAGTCGGAATATGCTGAAGCCAGAAAGATTTACTATCAAGTAGTTGAAGCCAATTCTCCTGAGCAAGATCCCCTTTCCTATGCAATATCAGTTCTCAATATTGCACATATTGCCACACTTTGTGGGGATACCAGGACTGCATCCCATGATTTAAACCAAGCAAAAGATATTTTAAGCACTTCTATGGTCCCAAAAGACAGTATCCGCTATTGCATGGTTGAGGCTGAAATAGAACTCACAGAAGAAAAGTTTGAGATAGCAAAGGTCAAATTCAAAGAGATCCTCACTTCCCTCTGGGGACAAGACAATGAGATTGAATTATTTTGCTTGGGAAGACTTGCAGATATCAGAGCCTGGCCAGCTTCTGAATTGCACCCCCGATGGCCAGTGATGTACTGTGCACGTGCCTACAAATCCAAAGACAAATTGGGAACTCCACAAAGCACTTCTTTTTATGGGAGATGTGTTCCTTGCCACCAAAGATGATAAATCAGCCACCAATCTCTATATAGTGGCCCTGGAGGGATTTACCCACATGGACATTCATCGCAGTCAGGCACAATGCATGGTACATCTGGGAGACCTAGCAAACAAACAAGGCCAAACCTCAGAGGCAATTGGCTTCTGGACAAGAGCCCGCCCACTGTTTGAGCAGTCGTTGCAGGCCAAAGATGTGGCTCAAATTGATATCAGGCTTTCGACTGTGGACAAGCTCATCAGAAATCTTTGTTGCTGCCCACTTTCAGTGCACTGGATCGGTCATTGAACAGAGAAACATCTGAGATTACAAGTACTTGATGTACTTCTTTTGTCTGTGAGACCAGCATTTCATTGAGCCAAAGGAAAGTCAGTGCATCCATCCGATGTAATAGTTTAGTCGCTGTGTCCATTGTAGTTTTTTTTTAGCTTGAATGTAATGAATTTAGTGCTCACACAATGTCTGCCAGTGCTGAGGGTTTGATTCTCTGAAGTGGTATCCTGTTCTTGGTTCAAAGATACTGTAAACTTTTGTAGAGGGGAACTGTCACGCTAACGGTCCCCAAGTTTTGTTTCCATTTTAGCGTGACAATTTGTGTCACGGCCGGCTGGTTTCCACTCCCGAAGCATGACGATCTTCGGAAATCCACTCAAAAATCGAAATAAAAGGCTATTTTCTCTCAAAAATTTCTTCTGCATCAGTTCAAAACTTCTGAATGCTGTTAGAACAATAATTTTGACCACAAGCAGCATCACGCAGGTTCTGGCCGGGTTTCTGCCCAGGAACAAGCGGTGGCTGTGCAAAGGTATGGTAAAGTTTCCACTCTACAAAAGTTTACAGTAGGTGTGTACATGTCCTCTTGTATAAAATAAAGACCCGCCTAGAATCTCAGTCATCCATGTGCCTTGTCACCTCCCACCCAATGGCCATTCAAAGGGAATTGGAACTACCACTCATTCCCGGGCTTGTAGTGCCCGTTGATTGAACCTCTGTTGATTGAACCTCTAACCTCTTGTGTGCTATGCTAATGAACTGGGGCTATGGCCTACTGTATATAGCATTCCACAGTGTCTGCCTCATTCAGTGCATTGACTCCAGAGTCTGAACCTGGGTATGTATCTACACAGGCACTGCATTCCCAGACTCCATCAACACATCATGTCTACCTTAGTTGATGTTGGTTGGACAATCATAGTTGGCATAGTGTGCTGACATCAGGTCGCACCTACTAATCCCAATTATCCCCTCTAGTAGAGGGAGGATATGATGTGTGTATCCCCTCTAGTTAGAGGGGATATCGAAATCCTCGCATGCTGCAGAATACGCTACAAAAACGCTGGCAAACATGCTGCAGATCATGCTGCAAACATGCTGCAAATATGCTACAGCGGACTTGTAGCATTTCAGGTGTGTCCTTAAGTAAGCTACGCATCACCGCCGTGGTGGCGGGTGCGCCCCTTCCCAAAAAGGAAATCACCCAAGAAAAAAATTAAGAACATCTAAGTAAAATACACAGGTGTACTAGCATTGTATCGCGTCCAGAAAAATGTATATAGGGCTGTATTTACGATAGAATCTGTGTGTATAAACTATAAGCCATAGGTGATAAGGTACCGTGTAGCTACGGGCGCTGCCCCGGGGGGCCGCCTCGCTTCCCCTTGACCATGGGCGCCCAGGTGCGGCCTGGCTCGCAGGTGCGGAGGTGGCAGGTGAGCGCGGGGCATGAGCGCGGGGCAGGGGACAAGGGATGCGCAGCAGCAGAGGCGGACTCGGCGCGTTTGGGAGAGGCTGCTGAGGTGGATGCAGCAGGTGAGGCGGGGTCGGGGACACAGAGCGCACAGGCACAGTGGGGCTCGCAGCCTTCTTGGCAAGACGCCTTGGCTTCGGCCTTGGCTTTGCCACCGCAGGCGCGGCAGGCTCGTCCTCACGGGGGCTCGTCTTCTTGCGCTTCGCGGGGGGTGCGCTGTCGTCCTCTTCAGCGCTGGCCTTCTTGCGCTTCTCTTTCGTGGGGGGCTCGCCGTCGGTGTTGCCTGCGCTAATCTTCTTGCGCTTCTTCGAGGGGGTGCGCCGTCACCGTCCCCAGCACTGGCTTTCTTGCGCTTCTTCGTGGGGAGCTCGCTGTCACCGGCCCTGGTCTTCTTGGGCTTCGCGGTGGCGTCTTTCTTCTTACGCCTCGTGGAGGTGTCTTCATGGGGGGCACGTGCCTTCTTGGTGAAGCGCGCATTGCTCGAGGCCTTGCCTTTCCCTTCCCCTTTCTTCACCGCATCCTCCACCAGTGCAAGCAGCTTCTGGCGCACCGTTATCCCGCTTCCCCTTGACGCCTGCTCGCCACCACTCTCGTCCTCCTCGCTCAACTCCTCGCTCAACCGTTCCCCTTCCTCTTGGCGCTCGAACTCTTGTCACCGTGCGGCTGGACTTCCTCCTCGTTGTCCCGCTCCCTTCTTCGGCTTCACCTTCGCCTCCCCTTCTCGACCATGTCTCGAAGTTCTTGAGGATACGCTCACGCTCCGTCGGGGTGAGGACCTTCCACCGGCAAGTCCCCGCCTTGAGGGCGTCCCGGAGGATTTTAAGGGGGGGGAGCGCGCTCTGCAGTGACATGCGTTTGAATGCGACACCCTGTGGCCAGCCTACGAGCCCGACATTCTTGCCCTCAACCATAGAGCTGATATAATTCTCGTAGTTCATGGCGATCTTCGTTCGCCTTGTGACCGCCACTGTAAACGAGCCATCAGAATACCATAACAAGAATAGGGGTGCTCAATTTTAGTTCGAATGGGTTCAGTTCGGATTTTTAATAATATTCAGGGCACACGATTGGCTGATTAAATATTTAAAATCCGAACTGAAGAGTTCGAGCTGGGAATTGGGCACCCTAGTGGGGGGAGGAGCTGCGGGACGTACTGAGCCCAGTGAGTATCATGTCGGGTGCACTCCTTCTGCATCGCCCGCAGTGTGTTACCCCCTGTGGTGCCTGCCGCAAACACGTTAGAACGAACAAAAAAAAGAAACTGAGCCGTTAAAACACAAGACGCACCCTTCTCCCGGTTCACCGCCCACAGCTCGAACAGTGCGCTCACATCCGCCGGCTCCTTCTTTAAGATGTCTCGAAAAAAAATCCAGCGCACCCCCGGTACTGATGGTGGTGGGGGTGGACGTGTCGTGAAGGTGGCCTCGCGAGAACATCGCGAAGCCGACCATGTTCGCGCGCTGAGCCATCCCATTTAACTAATTGAGGGGGTTGGCGTCAGAATCCCGTTTTTTTTTAAAAAAAAAGAGAGAGAGAGAGGAAGAGCACACCTCCTCCACCAAGCGGGCCATGGTGCGCTTGATATCCGCATTCGCGGAGATGTTGTTGGCACGCGTCCGCGGCACTTGCGGTCGCGCTTCGCCTCAAGGTCGGCGAGCATCTGCGCCTCCTCCTCTGTCGTATACCCCTCGAGCAGCGAAGGGTCGTCCCTCACGATCACCTTGACCTCGGGGATGGTCAAGCGGCTGCCTTCCTCGCGGTCTACGACATGTCCAGGTGAGTCGACTCCAGGAAAAAAAAAAGAAGGAAGGCTTACCTGTGTTCAGGTCGGCCATAATCACAGAAATTTGGCGTTGTAGAGACTGGGTTTGCGGGGCATTTTGTAGGTGGAAGTGGCGAGCATACGGCGGCGCACGTCCTTCACTTTCATGCTGTACTTCTCGGCCAGCTTTTCCCGCGCGCTCATCGAGCTCCTTGTCGAGCACGTCCAGGTCTCCGCCGAGCCGCTTCATTTTCGAGATGTTAGAGCCGCGCTTCTTGAGAGCGGAAGCGCGAGCGTTCTTCCCGCCCAGCTTGCGCTTGCGCTTGTTGACTGGAATGCGCGGATGGCCTGGGTTGCGGCTCCGGTGTGTCGAGGTCCCCAGAGTGGCCAATCCTCCCAATCATCGTCGCCATCGTCAAGTTCGAGGTCGATGACGCGTCGTGGAGGAGCCGGCGTATCACGCTCAGATCCCGAGTGTGCGTCGTTGTCATCCGAGGGCATTTTGAGTCCCACTCGTAGCCAGACGAGTTGAGATCCAAATGTTTGTCCATCACGCGTATCGTCTTCCACTGCACGTGCGCACATCTTGGTTCTCAGTTCTTCCTCGATTTTTGTCGTTTTTGGCTCAACGAAACTTGCTTTTTCGCTTGTAAAGCCATAAATTCACCAGGAATACGAGGAAGAGAATGAAACATAGGTAATGTATGAGATCAAAAAATAAAATAAAACCAGCGGTCCGCGCATGCCCACTTTGAATGCGTACAAAACAATAGAGGAACAAAAAAAAACGAAAGACTCATGCCGCCGCCGCATGCGGTGGCGCGGAGAAAAATTCCTCCAGATCCTCGACCTCGAGGACCTGGACACTCTCCCCCTTCCCCATCTCGCGCACAGCCGTTGCACTTGAGGTCCCAGATAACGGCATCAGTTTCAAGACTAGAAACAAGAAGCAAGAAAAACTTACGGGTCTTTATATAGTGTCCGCGTACTCTTATTGAACAGTACGGGCGGCTCAGCATGGCGACGTGACTGCATGCCCGTGCTTGGCGAGCCGCCAGCATGAAGGTGGGTCGCAGCTGGTCTGGAGGAGGGCGGGTGCTGGGGGAGAGAGCGAAGTGGAGGCGCGGCGGCGGGACGCGCTCGAGCCCACGGACGCCGACAGGCTCGACACCGAGGAGATCGAGCCCACACTCACACTGGAGGGACGGGTGGGGGAGGCGTTGGGTGGGCGATGGGCGAAACCGAGTGCGCGCTGGCAGATGTTCTGCGTCTGCGCGACAATGGCGAGCTCGCAGGCGATGGGCGCTTGCACGCGCGACTCAGTGGCGAGACCTCGCTGTCTTCCCGGAAGAGTGGTGTCTTGGCCTCCTCCACCTCGTCTTTCACGGGCGTCTCGTGCTTGACCGAGGCGCGCACCTTGCGCTTGACCGAGGCATGCGACTCGCGCTTGACCGAGGTGCGCACTGCATTGACCGGGGCTGAACGCGACGCAGAACGGCGGGGGTCGAAAACGGTGGAGGTGAGCCATCCTCTTCCGAGCCTTCGTTGTTGTGGGGGTGATTCTTGCGACAGTTTGCCGTCCAGTAAGCCTCTGCCTCCGCGCGCGTGCGGAAGGTGAAGACTGGGGCGCCCGAGACATCAGCCTGATGCTCGGGTCCGTCCTGAGCTGCGAGGTGGGTGCCAGAACGAAACAGAAAAAAAAAACACACACCGTTTTGTAAACAGCCCAGCACGGAGAACAAGGAACCATGACTTGCGCGCGTTGCCATTGTGCTCTTGGTCCGTCGTGTAGTTTGTGTGGTTGGGATAGAAGGGAGCCGGGCAGGTCCAGGCCATGAAGATGAGATGGTGGTGGTGAAGGACAAAGAAAGGCGTCACGCTTTGGTTTGGGCCGAATCGGGACAGAAGCCACCGATGCTGGACTCGTCTCTCGCGGCCTCAAATTTCTGTAGCTGTAGACCAAGAAACCTGTATAGCATTCAAAAAACCTACCATATGTACCTTGAAAATTCTGTAGCTTCACTCTTTTTTTGCCTTCTTTTTTTTTGCTTCACCATCTTTCTCTTTATGCGC
>JARKIC010001986.1:0-83946 GCA_029378375.1 Mycena olivaceomarginata | reverse complement strand
GACTCGATACCAGGGCTCGCCGCAGGGTTTTGATGATAGTTGATCAAAGCTGACGGCGAAGCGACTGGTAGATAATCAGCCGATTTAGGCGAAGCGCGGGAGATGCCGAGGTTGTTTTGACTTAGGCAAAATTTCGAGAGGGTCAAAATTCAAACTTGTCGTAGCCCAGAATTTGTACCACCTACACTATCACAGAAGCTTTCTTGTCAATTTCTATGTTTAGATTTCCGAAAAGTGGCCGCGTTCGACCACAGTGCAGCCCATCAAATCACCATCAAGACCCCTGTCCCGTTTGGGAAGTAGCTTCATCCGTCGTCGATTTCTGCACAAGAGCGCCGATACGTGCCCAATGCGAAGGAAATTTCGTGCATACAATTATAGCACATATAAATATCACCTGGTGAGGTCAAAATAAATAAAACATTGCATTTGTGCAGAGGAGGGAATAGGAGCCTTTGTCCGTCAATTTGCAAAAGCAGCTTGATACGAGTTGACCATGCCCTTCGAATTGAAGAAAGGGAGGAAGCGCAGGGCTTCTGACGCCGACTATGCACCTCCATCCTCGGTGAAACGGACCAGAACAGCGGCTCCCTCTCCACAACTCACACCACTCACCTCAATAAATCACCCGGGCCCGCAGCTTGAGGAGGACTTTCCAAGCGATGATCCTCTCCCTCCGAGTAGTGCCCCTGGCTCACCGACTTTCTGGGACGACGACAACGAGCTGCTCATTGACGAGGCACCCAGCCATGCACCGACTCCGTTGCAGCTGCAATTACCTCCACTTCGAGGACTCACCTCTTCCTGAAACTCCTCCCACATCTCCCTCTGGTGGCAGGCCACTCACCTCGCCATTTCGGCCGAGTCCTGTCAAGGCCTATGGCGGCAGGCCTCGCGTATCCGCTCCGCATCGCAATCCTCGTGGCATTCGAGCACAGAGGCAAATGCCTGAGTGGAAAAGACTTACAGGAAGCCCGGGAGACAGCTGCCCATGTCGAAGCGCAAATGCTGCAGCTTGAGGCGGAGAGGAATGCGGCTCAGAAGCGAGATAGAGCCAAGCAGGAGAGACGTTTACAGTGCGCTGGAGCACCTCACGTCCGACTGGTACCCCCCATGCACAAAGTATTTGAACTTCTCTTTGCCGCCAGACCCGAGGATCCCAAAGACGACTGCAATGGTAACCAAGGCTCTGCGAACCCACGGCCCCGAGCTATTGGACAAATGGGTCGAAGCGCACACCGGAGAGTGTTCGATGCCTTCCTCTCTAAGGCATCTGGCCGATCTGGTGCAGTGCAAGGGGCAGGCCATTCAGAATTACCTGACCCGCGAGTCAAAAACTCAGGTTACACACCTTCTGAGTTCGTTTGACATGCAGGGACTGGGTGTGAAGCTGAAGGAGATGGCTCCGACGCTGTGGGAAGTTCTCACTGCTGCCTCAAGCACCCATAGCCCGAGTACAGAGGTCCCCGAGACCCGACGCGACCGAAGTTTGGTACGTGTGAAGTTATCGCTTGCCGCATATGGGTACTTACTGACATCTTCCGGATTGGGACAGGTCTTCACCACAGTTTGCGCGATGATGAGCATCCTTCGCTCGCAGAAGGCCAACAACTTCCAGGCCGTGATCGCTCTATTCCTGCTTGGATCCGGGGCGTCAAAACGCGAAATTGAGGTGTTTGCGCATGCTGGCATATCACTGTCTTACAAGTCCGTGATGAACTACCTCGACACTCTTTCCCGCGAAGGAGTCGTTCAATTTCAGGCGGTCTGGCGAACGTGTATGTGCTCGCTTGTCTGGGACAACCTCAACATCGCTTTTCGAGTCGAATCTCAGCATCTCGATAATAAGAATCATTTCGACAACGGAAACGACTGCCACCCTCATCCCCATTTATAATCCATTTACCAACGAATCTCGGACGCCGCGTGGTACTCTGCCATTCAGCATGAAGCCAGAGCATACATCTACACTACCTAATTATCCGTGGACCGCCGCCAACACACTCCCATCGCCTTCCGATGCCGAGAACACCGAGCAATGTTTAATTTGGCAGCTCAAGTCCATTGCATTGGAGTACATCCCCGAGCTTGCACATCTCAAGCCTCTGTTGGAGTCCTGTCCCGAGATCGACCAAATTCAGCTTCACAAGACAGAACAGTTTCCGCTTTCCGCCATGCACGAGGACGAGTCTACTTTGGAGGGGGACTATCACCGTGATAAACAAGCTGTTTGAGCAGCTGAAAGCGTCGAGCTCGGATCTCGAGGACCACGGGCTTGTGTTTCGCTAATGGGGATCTATTAACAGACAATCTCGTCAATACTGTACTGTGCTTTACTTTCTTGATTTAATTCCTTGCTGATGCGTTTTTAATTCTAGGTTGAGGGTGCACGTCGCAATAGCACCGATCCTCTTGAAAGCATGCAGCCGCTCGTGCGGAGGCTTGGGATTTTCCACGCCAAGATGGCAGGGAATCGTCTCGTCGTGAACGAGCATTGGGGAAAGCCCAATGCTACCATTCCGGGTGGTCTCTGCTGGGAGCATACTCAACTGTTGCAGCGAAAGCCGATCTCTGCTGGCTGGAAGTCGAAAAAAGCAGCACCTTGGAAGCCGTGCCATGAGCTACTGCAGATTTCATCTGCAGGTCATGTCCGAGACGCTTTCCGCATCCACTGCGGAGAAGCCTCTTTTCCCGAGTGGGCGGCGAAGGCGAGTTTTGGGGACTTTGTGGCTGTTTCGGGAAAGGTCTATAGCTCACTTTACACAACCGCTGCTTACGACGATGCCTGCGCACGGAACGAGGCCACACGCAATGCTGCATTCGAGAACTCCGTGCTGTACAACCGCGACTCTCTCTTATACCTTTTACTTGTCTCGTCGATCAAGGCTGGTGACATTGGGCGTGTCATTCTGGTCTTCCGCATCTGGGCAGTCATGATGCGAAGCCCGAAGACCATGCCCAAAATATGCAGATGCCTTTTTCGAAACTCTCAATCGCATCAAGACATATGATCCTGTCTTACAGTACACCACTAAAATCATTGTCGTGTCCTTCTAACTTTTGTTTAGAAAATTCTTCCTTCACAATTGGCTTGTCAACATCATCGGAATTATTAATCGGTTCAAGGAAGTCGACTTGTTGCAAGAGCACCAGAATTTCTGGGCGAAGATTGTCTACAATGCGAAAGGCGTCAATCAAAGCTGGAGCTGGCTTGGACGGTATCACCGTCTGTATTTTTGCGCTGCGCGATGCGATGAAGACGGTGCATGCAACCTTCAAAATCCCCGACTACGGCACCAAGCACACTGTGCCTGATATGCAGAACGAGATCCTGCGTGTAGCAGGAGGCACTCCAGAAAGATCGTATTCAGGAGCTGTGGTCCGACAGGCCTTGGAAGGATCAAGTTGTACATGTTCGTGATTTGTTCGAGGAGGGTGCGAACTATGTCAACACACGTGGTGCATTTTCACGGTACACCGCACCTACAGACCGTCTACAGTCTTGTTCCCCCAGGGGTCGAACATGGAGGGAGCAAATGACATCCACAGCTCTTGATGAGGAGAACATGCAGGAGGATTATGAGGTGAGCCAGGAAGACCTGGCTATGGATGACGAGGAGCCGTACGAGATGATTGATTCGCTGGTTGGCACCGCTGCCGAAATGGTTGATGATATGGATTAATACAAGTAGTACCTAAGAGTCGATAGATTGTTCAGCATCTAAATTAATTTGTAACCCAAATTTTTCCGCGCCCGTGTAAAGTGCTGTGTCAAAGGCCTTCTCAAGTGTCATAGAGGCAGTGAAGATGGGAGAGTCAGTCAATATTATATGCGCGGGCATTAGCGAACATTAGCCTCCAATCCGCCACAAAGCTCGTGAGGTTGGTATACCCGGTGCGAGGGGCATTCATCTGAGTCTTGATCATGGCCATTGATATTGGATGGTCAATGACGGTGTAGTAGAATGCATGTGCCTGTGACAAAAGATAAGCCATCTGATCAAGTAATTGAGGAAACACATACCGATTTCCGCAGAAGTGCCAGAAAAGGTTGACAAGCCGCTCGGGTTCTGTTCGTTTCGTTGCGCCTCGTCCACGAGACACCATCTTCTCTGTCGTGATATTGTAAACAGCATCCCAACATTCCTGGAATATAGCCTTGTGCTTCTCACGCAGTTGTTTGTTAGCTTTGGCTGTTAGCTCCAAAAACACCTTCTCTCGCTGAGCTGCATCGCGTTTTTCCTGCTCTGCATCCGGGTGGTCCCGCAAAACATCGCCAATGACAGCAACCACCTCGTTCCCATACCTGCAGTTATCATGAGTGCCCCACTTCCATTCAATGCTTGAGAAGAATATATCAGGTGTAGTGACTGCCCGCGGCCGTTCGGAAATTTTCTCAATGACTTTATTCGGTAGGATGAGCTTCCCTGTGATGATTGACTGCCGAGGAAAGTCACGAGAGACTGTTACTGAGCGCCAGAGGTTTAATTGGTCGGTTTACTGCTGTGGTTAACTCTGCCATGGGTTTGGAGCCACATCCTGGGCGCTCGCGTGCGGGTGGAACAACAGCAACAGCATCGACCTCAAAAAGGTCAGGATCACGGTTGTCGCAGCATGGGGCTCCAGGTATCGGCTTGAAGAAAGGTTCTATAACAATCAATTTCTGTGTGGTCATTGTTACAGTGGGAACACTCACTTTTCTTATCATTCTCGAAATATGTGTTCCAGGGCTTACGGCGACATTGCGAGGTTACAATAAAGCGCGAGAGGAAGAGCCGGTCTTGGGCCTCGAACGCGGACAAGGCTGAACGCTTCTTCCCACGACGTGCCTGGGTGACCATCTGAAAGACTATAAGCAACCTCAAACTCCCACCCGAAAGAAATAAACACCTACCGGTACGCTCTCACCACCATCATCTTCATCTGCGACCTCAACTGCTGCCTCACGGTCCATCTGCTCGCCCTCAGCAGCTTGAACTTCCGGGGCATCATCGGGTTCCCCTGTGTCGCTTTCCTGCATCGCTTCCCTCCCCCTCGGCTTCGAGGTTCGCGAGATGCTGTGCATATGAGGCTCGGGTGACGAATAAAATCACCTCACCCCTGTCACTCATCATGCGAACACATCTCCCGGCCTTCTGGATGAGTGAGAGGAAGGTCCTGGGTTCGTGCCAAAGGACAACACACTTGATATGGGGAAAGTTGATGCCCTGTAATAGGTATGTCAATGGATTGTGGATAACTGGTGTACAGAGATCACCTACCACCCCGAGAGCATCGGTAGTAGGAACCCCTCGAAGAGTGCCATCTCGGATGCTCTCTTGGATGTGGACCTTCCGTGACTCTGCAATATACCGATGGTAGAACTCGAAGGCCACAACAGGGATGGCTTCTGGGCAGTGGTGTCGCAGAAAATCCTGAATTTCCTCTGCTTCCTTGCGAGAGTTGACATAGATTAAGGTCTGGGGAAATTCGGCAGCCCCGGCGGTATTTTCGAGGAAAAGAGGTAAAAGATCAGCATAAGAGCCAAGTTTATGCTGGAGGATTCGGACGGAAAGGCTGATATTCGGTTTTCGTGTTCGAAAATGCAAGGTGGTCGTAGTTGGTGGAGACGCCGAGCTTGTAGACGACACTGGTTTGAAGGATGGGGGGCAAAGTGGCCGAGGCCATCATGAGTGGGACACCGGTGGGCAAGTGTTTGATAAGGGTCGCTAGCTCGCTGTATGCGACTCGGAAATCTTCAGTGCCCCACTCGTCCACAGCATGGAGCTCGTCAATGACAAGGCCGATGTTATTAGCCTGAAAGACCTCGGACTTCAGGACATGTTGGTGGAAGGACTTTCCAATAGCCATTTCCGGGCTAACAAAGGCGACACGGAATTTATTGAGACCAAAATCCTAAGCAGATAAGCGATTTGAATATAAGAAAGAGAAAAGAAACATACTTTGAGAGCCTGCTCCAAGTTTGGTGTCTCTGAAGTCAGCGCGATAGCCGGGATTCCGCGCTGGATCAAGTCATTGGCCTGTTCTCCCATCAAGGCCACAAGCGGGCTGATAACGAGGAGATTCTTGCGTGTTTCCTCTGTATCATCATCGGGTGCCCAGTGGTACAATAACGGCCACCAAAAAGCGAGTGTCTTGCCGCCGCCGGTGGGAACATCAAGTAGTGTCGAGACCCCTTTGATCATGTTAATGCCGGCTTGTTCCTGGTGTGGGCGGAGATTCGGAACGTTCCAGAGGCGGCAGAGACGTTCATTTGCCCTCTGGACACATGCTGGATCTGGGTTGGTGACTGGACGGAACGACATTGTCGAGTAATAAAGGAAAGTGCGGACTTCTCGAGTGGGAATAGGGGCATTGATCGGTTATTGATGGGCAGGATTGCGGGCGCACGAGGGCACTTTTCACCATCCCCCGGCGAATCCGACTGGTTTACGAGTCTAACTCGGCGGATGAGTTGGGGCTGATCCCGGGCAGCTGTATCCGTACGGACTCGGGCAGCGGCAGGAGGCTGAGCGTCGACCGGCAGCGCTCGGTAGACGACTTGTACGCGAGCGGGGGCGGCGCAGGCGACACATAATTACATTCCGCAAGCAGGGATACCGACCTTTGTGAAAGCTGAGGGGCCGAGTTGATAGAGGTGGAGCGGACGGTCGAGAAGAGGACCCCATCCTCCGTGACCTCGTCAGAGTCTTCACCGCGGGCGCTGCCGTTTCCAGCCCAGGCAGATCATCGGCCTCCGTCGATGGGTGTTTCGTGTCCAACGCGCCGAAGCGGCCAAGATCCAGAGCCAGGGCCATTTGACGGCATGCTCGTCAATGAAATGCGCAGCGATGTGCTCAGGCACGCCCTAAGCTAGGTCCTGGGCCAGTGGAAAAAGACACGGAACGGCGCGAAGACAAGGGAGGGCTCGAGGGCAGATAGGATGGAAAAGTAGTCCAGCGCCGGGCCGGAGCAGCAGAGATTGATCCGCTGCATTTGCTCTTCTTCCTATGCAGTTCTGCTTGACTTACATGTACGGACGGCAGCACCTAGAGTGTACCATATTCAGAAAACTCTCCGTTCTCCGCCAACCGAATCAATACTGAGATTTCGTCGAATTGCGATCGCAAGCAAGGCGCAGCTGTCGCGCACACGTTGCGGCCCTCGCGTAAGTACTCTACTCACCAGATCGATTCGGCGATGGCCTATGCTGGCACGGCGCGCACGACGCAGGAGACCCCGAATCCGAAGATGGCGTGCGGGAAGAGCTGTCGCTCGGGTGCGTTATTCTACGTTTTTTATTACTTCGCCCGTAGCTCTGGGTATGCGAGCTTTGGTTCTTTATCCTCCTAAGCTGTGGCGCGTACCAAGGCATATGCTCCACTCACCACATTCTACCTATACCGTCGTAGGCCCTTAACTGACACACTATCCTCTATTCCTTCTCGCAGCCCCCGACACGGAAAGGGAAGAACAAGACTCGATGCTTTTGCGATACTTGACGCGAAACTTGAACTCAGGGACAAAAAGTTTAGCACCTGCGCGCGAGGCGTACGCCGTATATGCATCGGGTACGTCTTCTCGTTTCCCTACCGTTACTCTCGCTTCCCTCTTCCCTCTCCCCTTGTCGTGCCATTCTACATTTCATCCTTCTAATGCACATATGTATTAGTGTTATTCGTCCTTCTCCTCCGCACCTCCTCACCTTACCGGAAACGCTCCGCGTGCCCCTTTCAAACATCAATGACTTTCTCCGCCGCAGAAACGCCATCCTGCACCGCGCGCTTTGCACACACAGCCGGCCCCGAGTCGCCCACGAGATGTCGCCGACCCTCGACGCAGCGTGCACCTTCCCTCCCCATCGCAGAGTGCCAAGGGAAACCACGAGGCGGTGAGGAGGGAGCGAAGCAGATAACGAGGGCGGAAGCCGTAGATGCTTGTGGGTCGCAGCCGAGCTTCGAGACTTCGACATCCGCCGGGGGAGGGTAGGGGAGACGTCCCCGCCGTTAGACGCAGCCCGCGAAGCGGGAGGTGGGGCGTTCACCTTCCCTTCCCGTTGCAAAGCGCGAAAGCGCTGTGCAGATGAGGATGGGGAGCGAGGAAGCTGATCGTGCATACTCATGTCGCCGTTGGGTGAGCATCCCGTTCTCGAATCGTGCGTGTCTGCTGATACGTTTGCAGAGTGGCCGCCGGAGCAGATGTGCGATGCGGCGACTGCTACGAGTCCGAGTCGGGACGGGGGCTCTCTCGGTAGACCACGATGGTACGTTTCGCTCCTCCCGCGCTTTTCTTCTCAAATTCTTTGCGTACAATTTTCCGCGCGCGCGAGTCTTCTGCGCGCTCGACTTTCCTGCTCGTCTGGGGTACTTCGTGCTCGTCCCAAATCTCGTCCTATCTTATCTCTATCCCTATCTCTATCTCCTCCCTCCTCGAGCTACTCCCTTACTCATCGCCGCCTCTTCACACGATCACAGTGGTGCGATTACGATGAGGTGTCCCAGCACGGGCCGGAGCAGGGAGGGAGGGAGTACAAGCGCAGTGGGAAGGCGGGAGCACGGGGGTGCAGGACGTGCGAGAGGAGACGGGGCGCGTTGGCATCGTGTCCTCCTTTCGCACCGCCCTTCCCCCCGTAGCCCGCGCCATCCGCGCGCGCCTCCGTGCTCGTGCGCCACCCACACTTTCCGCGCTGTCCGCGCGCGCCTCCCGTGCCCGTACCCTTGCCTCGCCCGCGCCTCCGCCGTCAGCCGCGGAGGGAGTGGAGCCCGCGCGCACTGATACCACGATCACCGACGTCCCTACTCGAAGCAGGACCCGGACTGGAACTTGGAGATGCCGCACACCCCATCGCGCTCGACGCCGCGCCGCGCGCATGAGCATGGCCATGGGTATCGCGCCCCCCCGCTGGCTGCTACGTGCACGGCGCCGCTGGTCCTCCGCACTTGCCCACCGCGCTTGCGCGCGCGAATCTACCCCGGCTTCGCCCACCGCCACATGCACACCTCGCCCGCCCGACGGGCCGCTCCTGCACACGCCGTTTGTCTTGCGTCCACGTCGCTCGCGTCCACCACGGCCTCGCACACCTCCTATCTCTGTACACCTTCGCCGTACATAGATATTGCTACTTCTACTCATCGAGTCCTCGCTCTCCATCCCCCTTTGCTCGCTCGACGTTCCCGTGCCCTTCTTTTCGCCCGCCTCGCTGGCGTCAACTCGCACTGCAATACCCATCCGGGCACGCTAGCAAGGAGTGCTAGCAAGGATGAGAGCGGATCCCACCCGCCTCTCTTCCTCTCCCTTCGCCGATGGCCGACCACCGATCGACGAGCGACAGACAAACCCTCGCGGTCGTGATCGAATAGAGCGCGTTCCTCGAGCGTCGGCGCACTGAGGGTGAACACCTCGCACGCAGATAGGGGAGGTGGGAGGGTGGGACGACGGATCGACTCGTCCGGCGGAGGTGAAGCCTTGGCGTACGGGGAGGGGAAGGGTGGGAGGGAATGGACGCTGGAGTGGGCAACGGCAACGGCTGCGGGCGTGGTCGAGGTCGAGGAGCGGCGGGAGGGGAGGGAGAGAAGGGGAGGGATGGCAGGAGGGCACGAGCATGACGACGAGGAGCACGGAGGACAACGGCGGATACCGCGCGGGGGCGCATATGCGCATATGCGCAAGAGGTACGTATATTCATCCATCTGGTTTCATCCGACCTCGGCTTACGCCCAGCAGTGCGGGTCTGCGCGGACGACACAGCAGGCTCGCTCTCGTATATAGGACGACCCCGATGCCTGTACCCGCTGCCCCGCAAGCTTTAGTAAGCCTGGGAAAGACGCGAACGTGTCAGGGAGGGAGGGAGACGGTCTAGCCACAGATCCGGACCCAGCAACGCCCATGAATATTACGAGGGGCGAGTCTGCGTTTTGTCGCGCCGTCGTTTCCTTCCCCTTGATATGCATTCATTTGTTGTCTCTTGCATTTTTTTTCAGTTCTGCTTCCGCTGGGATGAGCTTCCAGAGTGACGACCTACCGATGACAACGAAGTTTCAGGTATTTTTTGCCACCGCCAGGTAAGACTTGACTCGCCTACTTGGTCTCTCGCATGAATCAGCTGCAGCCTTCTCCGTTCTTATGTATTTCTCACCGCGCCCAACCTCGTGATTTTCGTCCTATTTCACCCCGATCGGCTGTCTCCGCAGATTTCTTGGTTTATCTCCAAACACTATTGACGATATCTGTCCTTGTTTCCGCCCGTATTCACCCTTCTGTTTTTTTTTGGCCATTCATGGGCGGTGCCGAATTGATTTGACCTTACTCGTAGCTCTGGCTACGCGGGCTGAGCATCCCACCGGAGCCTGCGCACCGTGCTGCCGTTTGTAGTTCGCGCAGGTGCCGCGCGTGCTACGCTCGGCTCTGGGTCTCTGGCTCGGCCCGTCACTCGGATTGCTCTCCGTGTCCTCTCATCGCAATCTCCCCTGTCGATTTTACTGACCGTTTCTTGATTTCTAGCAGTCTGCGGCGCGAAAGGGAAGCGTGGTGTCCTCACCGCCGACACCCGCTTCACGTATATCGGTACTACAACGACACCATGATGCAAGGCGGCGCGTATTGGGTACGTCCTCCCTCGTCTCCTTTTGGTCTTCCTCTCGTTAGTCTTCTCGTCGCGTCGTCTTTCTTTCTGCTAATAGATATATTTCCAGTGTACCTCCGCTGCGTCCATCTCACCCTGAATTCAAGTGAGTACCATCCCCGCGTCTGCCACCCACGACCTCCATCTCCTCTCTCCTCGAAACACTCGCTTACTCGCCACGGCCTCCTCACAGGCTCGAGCACGAGTGGCACCAGGTGGGATGGTACGATTACGATCGATGAGCTGTCCAAGCACGAGCGCGGGCATGGGCGTGCCGGACGACTTCGTGTATGAGGAGAGACGGGGCGCGTTGGCATTGCGGCTCTTTTTCGCGCGCTCCCAACGCCCTTTCGCGAGCCCTCCCGACGACCTTGTCCCGCCCGCGCTGCTTACGCTGTCCGCACGCGCCCGCGCCCGTCACCTGCAGATAGAGTAGAGCCCGCGCGCAGCATTGATACCGCCAGCACCAACTTGCCCACCCACACCAGCACCGACGTCGCGATCCGCGAGTGCGGCACCTTCACCTCTTGAAGCAAGACCGGGACCTGCGGACTCAGATCCGAAGAGGCGGCGGGCCAGTCCCGCTCGACACCGTGCCGCGCGTGCACATGGGCATGGGCATCGCGCCCGCCCTGCTGCTCCGCACACGGCGTTCTTTCTCCTCACTTTGTCCACCGCGCCTGCGCGCGCGTCGAGATTCATCAGCTCGCACATCGAATCTATGCCGCCCACCGCCCACAGCGCATCACGCACACGCACTCGGACTCGAGACAGGCAAGATAATTCGAGACAGCGGACTCGGCTCACACGACACCGCGGGCGGGTACATCACCCGTCCATACGCACGCGCGTTTGCTTCGTCCATCGGGAAACGCGCTTGCGCCCGCGCCCGGACCCGCCTCAAGATCGAGGGAGAGGGAGGGAGCAGCAGGCCCCGCGCACTCGACGCCGCGGGCATGTGCATCACCTCCCGTCCGCGCATGCGCCCCTCTCTGCGTCTCCTTCTCTAGCCAGAGCGCCTGCGCCCGTGTCCTGGTCCGCCCATCCTCATCGCACATCAAGTCTCCTGCAGCTCGCGCGCCACCCTGAAGCGTGCCACGCACCACACTCTGACTCCGCCTTGCACACCACCGACTCGTCTACCAGCTCCGCATCGGCCTCGACATCAGCCTCGTACACCGGTGCTCGCCGTACCGTACTTGCCGCTCACCTGCCTCAGATACTCCCCTCCCTCTTCCTCCCTCCGCTGCACATTCTCCCCTGCGCTGCGCTGAGCAAGCCACGGGTGGAAAGCGGATTCCACACGCCTCCCCCTCTCCCTTCGCCGATGGCCGCGCGACAAACGGAATGCTTGGAGGAGGGGCAGAGCGGGCGGGTATGCGGTTGCCGTCGAATGGGGCGCGTACCGCGCGCGCTCGCGGACGCAGGTGGAGGCGGGGAAGGGCGCGAGCGAATGGAAGCTCGAGCAGCGCAGATGCGTAGACGGAAGGGAAGGGAATGGGGGATATTTGAGTAAGGACGAGCAGGAGCAAGCGGAGGTGTGAGGCAGCCGGAGGTGGGGAGAGTAGCCGGAGGTGGGGAGAGGAAGGACACGAACGATCAAGCGCGGCACGGAGCGGAGAGTGGACAACGGCGGGTACCGCGTGGGGATGCATATGTGCGCATGCACAGGAGGTAGGTAAATATGGACCTTCGTCTGGCTTCATCTGATCCTGGCTTACGCTCCAGCAGTGTGGGTGAAGACCAAGCGAAAGACGCAAGGGCGAGAAGGACAGAGGAACTCGGGAAAGCGTGAAAGACTGCGATGTGGGGTGAGCCGTTCTGTGTATCGCGTTGTCGCTTCTCTTCGTCTCTTTATATGCACTTCTTTTTGCTTCCGCTGCTTCGTCTGAGATGTGCTTTCAGAGTGATGACCCACCGACGACAATGTACTGCTACAGCATTCATGGGGTAGTGGTAACCTGGATCGTTGCCATTCCAAAGCTTGTTTATGTTGTGGACCCGCCGGGGGCCTTCGATTCCCCTTGATGCATGGCCAGGATTTTCAGCCCTTTTTGCCACCGCCAGAGAAAGCGCTCGACTACCTTGTTGTCAATGCCTTCAAAGCAATGGTTAATTGTCCCGCCTGAATGAGGCTCCTTTCTCGTTTCTCACGGAGACCATCGTCTTGATTTTCGTCCTATTTCACCCCATCGTACGGTGCGGCGAACTGGTGCCACATCGATATCTGGCTCTCGGATCCTGCGCCAGCGGTCTCAACTACGGCCGGACGGAAGTATCTGGGCAGAAGTTCCCCGATAATAACTTCCCATTTGCAGCCGTTGCGCAATAATCTGCCAGCTGTCGCGATATATATCAGCACGGATCGTGGCTCCGATATGGTGACTCTTGCACCCAAAGCTCATGGGTGAGACTCGATTCCAGACTTCAGACTGCCCCGAAGGCTTGCAAAAATGTCCACAGATGCAGGTAGGTTGGCCATACTTATCCTGGGAACCGCACAAAATTAGCGTCGTAGAATTATTCGTGACTTCAATCGCTTCTGATGCAGGACTCAGGCACGCGTGGCTAACATCTGTGTGCCCTTCCACTTCTCTTTGATTTCTTCTCACCACTGAATGTCTTCTACCAGTGAAGCCGTCCTCGTGCCCTGCACAGATATCCTGCGCCAGGAATGCCCGCGGTGCGCATCCACACTCTCCTCCGCATTCCACGACTAATGCGTCGTGCATGCCAGCATCAAAGTATGGGTGGACGGATGGGGAATATTTGGCCACTTGTACGTAGACGTTATCATTGAGATTGCAGACATTATAATGGATAACAGTGAAACGTGAACAGTGGGCAATGACGGAGGAGGAATCTGACGAGTCTTGGATGTCGATAGAGGTGCTTCGGGAGCCCTCGACTGAGGATTACACATCTGCCTTCATGCCATTTATTTGGTCTTCCTTCGATCCAATTTCGCGGTCTTAGTGCTGAGCGCGACGGATCTTGGAGTTCCAATTGAGCACGGCCTCATCAGTCAATTGGGCCACTGTATTCGCACCACTTCTATCAAATACGACAGCAAGCTGTGAAGTTCATTGCCAAATGTGGAACAAGAGAACACGGTGGAAGAACTCACTGATGCTCCAGCCTTCAATGCGGTGATTGCGTGTGAAGTGCCTTTAATATCGGATCTTCTGGCATATATCAATAGGTCATCTTTCACCTGCTCCCACATTTGCGCTCAATGAATTCCGACGCCGAAACCCTCTCCGAGGATGACTTAATGCCCGAAATTTGAAATTCCGTGTGCTTATCCTCGGCCGTGCGAATGCCGGCAAAACGACAATACTTGAGAGACTAACCGGAGCCTCCATGGACGAGGCGGAGATCTGGCGGGATGGGGAAATATTACCTGGCCAGGTACGTTGACAGTTGAAACACCTCAATTATCATGTCTGATGGAGTTGATTCAGACCGTGAAAGGCCAGATAGATGTATGTTTCTTAGACTGTTGTTTTTAGTTGGTCTCTAAAGGCCCAAAGCGCGGTTTGCACAACATCGATGATGAGATCCGCTTTCGCTCCAAGCCTGGATTTGTCTTTCACGACTCACGTGGCGTCGAAGCAGGCTCAGCCACAGAACTCTCCATTGTCCAGCGGTTTGTAGAGGAGCGGTCATCAACAGCGAAGGAGCTTCAAATTCAGTTACATGTCATATGGTATTAATGTTGTTGTTTGTGCCATGGGACATATATTTTTTGACACATTCTTCAGGATGTGCCTTCCTCTTGACGAATGTCGGGAGCTGTTTGAGAGTGAAAGGGACATTTTCCGGCTGTTGAAGGGTACAGGTGAGTGGCAAAGAGAACCAGCATTGAGGCTTGCTTTGATTGACAAGCCAAAGTTCCACTGGTTGTAATATTTACAAAGCGGGATGGGGCTGTCTCCAAGGAAACATCCCAGATCCTCATGAACTCCCCAGGAAACACTTGCAGCCGGTCCATTAGGAAAGAAGCACGCAGCAAAGCAGAACTCAAGGTTATTAACCGCGTGAAGGAACTTGAGGGAGAGCTGAGGGGCCTGGGCCTCACTGACAATACCACAGTGTTTCTGACGACCGGTGGTATACTCATTGATATTGGCATTGATGGTGGCGTGCTGACTGTCTTCAGGGATGGAAATGCCTACAGTTGATGCGGAAAAATCATGTCAACAACTGATTGACGTGACAGAGGAATGTTTAACTGGGCCAAGAATCAAGACATTGCTATCAGTGGTGTGGGGCCGTAATCTGGTGAAGCGTGGATTCTGGTGTTGTATTGTAAGGAGTTGTTTCACTAACCAGGTACCAAGGACTGATTTTTGATAAAGGGCCTTGAGATACAATACTTCAGATGGTATCATTGGGTGCATATTGAAATTCATTCTGTTGATGCATTTTCCCTATTTTCAGGAGGTGCAAAACTCGGCTCAGGAGCGCCAAGCATGTGGAACTTGATACAACGTATTTGCAGTCACATGGTGAGTAACATGAACACACACACCGCTCAGAACAAAGTTTCTACTTGGGTAGAAACACAGGCAGAAAGATGCGGGATTTTTGCCATTGGTCCCAGCATTTTCCGGACCAATAGCAAAAATCCCACGTCTTTCTGCTTGTGTTTGAAAATGCCGGGACCAATGGCAAAAATCGTGCATCTTTCTGCTTGTGTTTCTACCCAAGTAGAAACTTTGTTTTGCACGGTGTGACACATGGGCTGCTGAACTTGCTGAACACCACTTTAGTCGGTAAGATAGCACAGTTCCAACCAAATGGCCAGACTGACTAGTCTTCATTCTTGTGTGTGTAGTTTGTGATTCTCCCTGTTTTCTGTCAGCCTGCTCCCTCTGCTCACTGCTCCTCCTTTTGCACCTGCATAGCGTGTGAGTCTGCCCTTTGCCATCAGCCTGCTCCCTCTGCTCACAGGTCCTCCTTTCACACCTGTGTAGTATGTGAGTCTACCCCTTTGCCGTCAGCCTGCTCCCACTGCTCACTGGTCCTCCTTTTGTGTCTGCATAGTTTGTGGGTCTGGCCCTTTGCCATTGGCCTGCCTCCCTCTGCTCACTGGTCCTCCTTTTGTGCCTGCATAGCGTGTGAGTCTGGCCCTTTGCCATTGGCCTGCTCCCTCTGCTCACTGGTCCTCCTTTGCGCCTGCATAGCGTGTGAGTCTTCCCCTTTGCCATCAGCCTGCTCCCTCTGCTCACTGGTCCTCCTTTGCACCTGCACAGCATGTGAGTCTTCCCCTTTGCCATCAGCCTGCTCCCTCTGCTCACTGGTGCTCCTTTTTGCACCCGTGCAGGATGTGAGTCTGCCCCTTTGCCGTCAGTCTACTCCCACTGCTCACTGGTCCTCCTTTTGTGTCTGCATAGTTTGTGAGTCTGCCCCTTTGTCATTGGCCTGCTCCCTCTGCTCACTGGTCCTCCTTTTGCACCTGTGTAGCTTGTGAGTCTGCCCCTTTGCTGTCGGCCTGCTCCCTCTGCTCACTGGTCCTACTTTGGCCCTGCATAGTATGTGAGTCTGCCCCTTTGCCGCTGGCCTGCCCCTCTGCTCACTGGTCCTCCTTTTTGCACCTGTGTAGGATGTGAGTCTGCCCCTTTGCCATCGGCCTGCTCCCTCTGCTCACTGGTCCTCCTTTGCGCCTGCGCGGCATGTGAGTCCGCCCCTTTGCCATCGGCCTACTCCCACTGCTCACTAGTGCTCCTTTTGCACCTGCGTAGGATGTGAGTCTGCCCCTTTGCCGCTGGCCTGCTCCCACTGCTCACTAGTCCTCCCTTGTGCCTACATAGCCTGTGAGTCTGCCCCCTTTCCGTCGGCCTGCTCCCTCTGCTCACTGGTCCTCCTTTTGCGCCTGGGTAGGGTGTGAGTCTGCCCCTTTGCCATCGACCTGCTCCCTCTGCTCACTGGTCCTCCTTTTGTGCCTGCATAGGATGTGATTCTCCCCCTTTTCCATTGGCCTGCTCCCCACTGCTCACTAGTCCTCCTCTTGCGCCTGCATAGCTTGTGAGTCTGCCTCTCTGCCATCAGCCTGCTCCCTCTGCTCACTGGTTATCATCTGTGCCCACATAGGGTGTGGGTCTGCCCCTTTGCCGTTGGCTTGCTCCCACTACTCATTGGCCCTCCTTTTGCGCCTGCATAGCTGTGAGTCTGCCCCTTTGCTGTCGGCCTGCTCCCTCTGCTCACTGGTCCTCTTTTTGTGCCTGACATAGCATGTGAGTCTGCCCCATTGCCGTCGGCCTGCTCCCACTGCTCACTGGTCCTCCTTTTGTGCCTGCATAGCTTGTGAGTCTGCCCCTTTGCCATCAGCCTGCTCTCACTGCTCACTGGTCCTCCTTTTGCTCCTACATAGTATGTGAGTCTGCCCCTTTTCCACTGGCCTGCTCCCACTGCTCACTAGTCATCCTTTGTGCCTACATAGCCTGTGAGTCTGCCCCTTTGCCGTCGGCCTACTCCCACTGCTCAGTGGTCCTCCTTTTGTGCCTACATAGCCTGTGAGTCTGCCCCTTTGCTGTCGGCCTGCTCCCACTGCTCACTGGTCCTCCTTTTGCGCCTGCGTAGCTTGTGAGTCTGCCCCTTTGCTGTCAGCCTGCTCCCTCTGCTCATTGGTCCTCTTTTTGTGCCTGACATAGCATGTGAGTCTGTCCCATTGCCGTCGGCCTGCTCCCACTGCTCACCGGTCCTCCTTTTGCGCCTGCAAAGCGTGTGAGTCTGCCTCTTTGCCGTTGGCCTGCTCCCACTGCTCACTGGTCTTCCTTTGCACCTACACAGGATGTGGGTCTGCCCCTTTGCTCTCAGCCTGTTCCCACTGCTCACTGGTCCTCCTTTGCACCTGTGTAGGATGTGAGTCTGCCCCTTTGCTGTCGGCCTGCTCTCACTGCTCACTGGTCCTCCTTTGTGCCTGCCCAGGATGTGAGCCTGCCCCTTTTCTGTCGGCCTACTCCCGCTACTCACTGGTCCTCCTCTTTGCCTGTGTAGGATGTGAGTCCGGCCCTTTGCCGTCAGCCTGCTCCTACTGCTCACTGGTCTTCCTTTGCACCTACATAGTTTGTGAGTCTGCCCCTTTGCCATTGGCCTGCTCCCTCTACTCACTGGTCCTCCTTCCCACCTGCATAGCATGTGAGTTTGCCCTTTGTACATTCAATTCATTTTCTTCATATTCTCTGTCCACCCACAAAAGACAATCATGCGACATGTCGAATTTGTGGTTTCTTCACTATTTCATATGCCTGCCCCAGTATTTACTGTTTCTCTGCTCTGAATGCTCCCTACGTTCTGACTGCTTGCCTACAGAAACCCACTGATGTTCCTGTCCTGGCTGTCGCAGTTTGTATGCTCCACCTTTTTACCCCAGATTGTTCCCTCCATCTTCACTATTTGCTCTTCACAGTGATGATCATTGTATTCCATGCAGTCCAGCCTGGTGTCCTCACCCTTATGTCACCCACCCCCCAAAGATTGGATACAGACTGTGGCCTCCTTCATTGGGATAACAAGTGCCTCTACATGAGAAGGCCAATACAATTACTGCTCAGGTAACAGTTATTGTTGGGGAGATGAAGCATAGGAATATCATCACACGGCTGAACCTCCGACATCTCCCATGGAAGTTTACAGACGGGAGGCAACAATTCTTGCTATTGAGCTGTCTCAATCTATTGCAGCCAATCTCATGTAATCCCTTGTATTTCTTATGATGAAACCTTATGTGGACAATTTCATTGAATTGTGACCATCATTAAATTGATCAGCCTGCAGTGTGTTGGAACATCTGAAATCCAGATCTACATGTTGTCCTTTCAGTACCCAGGCCACTAATGAACAACAGGAATCTAACTGAAAATAAACAGATCACCCTTGTAGGTTGCCCATGTGCACACTCCACAGCAGATTGCAAAATATTTTCCTCATTGGCAGTAAAGTATGTTTCAGATGCCAATCACCCAGCTACATGGAAAGCTTGCCTAATCTGTGTTTTCCTGAGACTCAAGTTTCCATCAATTTTGTAACTTTTTGCCCATGTAAAGTTAGAGTAGTACTCAATTCCCATATTTTCTTTCCCAGTACTTGGTGATGTCACATGGCTGGTGCATCTCACATTTTCAATAACGAAATCTTGTTGCAGACGAGATCATCAAACAAAGAGATTCCAGACCCCAAGGGTCAAGACAAAAAGAAAAAGGGGCCAGCTGAACAACAGATAAAACAATACTGCAAATCATGCATCATTGCCAATCCCAAGCTCAATGGGAGTTCTGCATTGCAGGCTCAACCACTTACACCATGGATGCAGGGATGATCCCACTGCCATTGAGCCATGTCAAGCAAATTGGTACTTTCATTAGTGTGCCTGAATTGCCGTGAAGTTCCACAAAGATAGTGTCAAACTGTGATTCAGCAAAGATACTGGAGTGATGCTCTAGATTGAGCCTCATCAGTGGTGAGAGACCCAGAGTGAAAAATTGACACAGAAGCACACCCCATGGCTCTATCCCTATTGTTCACTGCATTCAGGAGCCATAGCCCTAATATATAGACTAAAGTACAAGGCTGTAGCCATGGAAAATACAACCTAAAACCAGGGACCTAGCCTGCAGGTGGCTATAGCTATGTGCTCTCATCTTTCCCATTTGAGCAGCTCCCTGGAGGTGGTTTACCGGTATGTTAGTCCCATACATATAGATACCCAGTTCTAATTAATTGATTGCTACCTGCTTATTTTTTTGCTCGTTACCCCATTCCTAATCCAGTTGAAAATTGTTGTCCAGCAGTTGCCACATCCTGCTCCCATGGTCCCAGCAGCACCTCCCTGCTGCCATCAGCACCTGTCAGCGCCTGCACTCCCATCACCACTGCCCAACAATAGTATGCATGCCATCAGCACCGTTGAATGATGTGCTCTGAACTAAACCCAAACAACCCAATTATCACCCAAATACATCCCAAATCTTTCTGAAATAGCGGTGACACTGAAACGGTGCACTTGATATACAACTAGAAATAGCTTAGATTTGGGATTGCAAAAAACCATCACAAAACCACCACTACAACAATCTATTCCTCCAAAGATGTAAGTGCTTCTCTTGTGAGTTTGGGTACGCGCTGTAGTATGCGACCAATGGGTTTGGAACAAACACAATTCGACTGCTAGACTTCAACAAAGCTGTTCAACAACACGCTAGCACTACATAGCTGCCAACAACAATGCCACTAGCACCTGGGATGGTCTGGGGTTTATAGGTTGGATACAAGGTGGCTGGATTGCTAGATCAAGGGCACCAGGGCAGAGTATGTAGGTTTGTGAAAAATCCTCGCTAAGGGATACCCAAGGACTATTGAGGCTAACAACAAGGGACTTCAATCCTCAAGCGACAAGACAGTCCTTAAGCTGCTGACCTGTTCCTTAACCAAGAACAGGAACATTTCCACTTATTGGCAATAGACACTATAAGTGTCCAGCTAGTGACCCAACACACTATGACAGCGGCTTCCGTCAATATCAGGGTGAAGGCGAAGTAGCTGACAAGTTACAGTCGGTCTAAAGGTGGGGGCACCTAGTCCATCTTCTTCTTAGTAAGCTCGAGCCAACACACAACTACCTAGCAGGGCAATCCAACACACTGCGACAGTGCTTCCGTCAATATGGGGGTGAAGGCAAAGCTGCCAGTGCAACTGCTAGCTGGTTCTCAAAGAGAACACCCTTGGTTTTATACGTGAAGACTCCTTGAGTCAACAACTAGAACCTCAACTTAAGATCTTGATGTGTCCAGAGTCAACAGTATTGATTCCAATAAAGCTACTACTTGTGAAGTGTGTTACAATCTCCACTAGCAACCTGAGACCACCTGCACCAACTTCATACAAAGTTGGGGTGTAATAATCTGAAGTTCTAGCCTGCTCTATGCTCCCTTTTATACTACTGAGGTCCATGATACATGTGATAAACAGAATGAATATAGAAATGAGTGAAAATGATGTGATTGATACAACAGCCAATGAAACGACTGCCGTTTGGTTTATGATGGTTCCATGCCAAGCAGAACAGCCACACTGATCCGCTAGTGTCCATTTATGGGTATCGTGAGTGATTCCTTAGCCTGCTGTCTGCTGCAGGAACCTCTATCCTGATGAAACGGAGTTGAATCCACCATCTGGAGTCATCTAGCAACAGATCACAGCACTGGCTAGCAGTCCATTTATCTGTTACTGCATTAGTGGTGACCTGCATATCTGCACCAATAGCCTGCTAGCTATTCCTCTACTGTCTACTTGATTCTGTTTGTGACTCGCAACCGTGTCATGTCACGTGCTCACATCTGTGTTTCAGGTCTCGGGTCGATCACTAGTCAGGTACCACATACTAACACCCTTGTGAGAAGGCTGCTAGTGCATAGTCTATTATCATTCAGATTCCAGGCTCACCGCTCGCACTGTCTGCTAGTGCTCTTGCAGTACCGCTCTCCTGTGTCCCTCTTCCTAGGTGCTAGCACCTTGACTGTTTAGGTTTATGGTTATTTCCCCGTGGTTTGTGCCTCCAGACTGTACTAGCACATCACACTAGTTGTATCTGGTGCTACAACCGGCAGCTTGGGTCCCACTCCAGTTCTCCTTTATATCACCTAGCCAGAGTCCTGAGTACTAGGTTTCAATACTGTGAGGTCTCCGAGAGTGCTACGCACTGCTCATTGCCTCATGACCTCTGCAAACCATCTGCACGAGTGACGGGACGAGCTCAGATGTACGCGACAGATCTTCCCAACCGGATTCTACATTACCAGAAGCAGCTTCTGAGTGAGACCAGTGTTCTCCCCACCATCGCATTGCCTACCCCGCTATTCAAGCTCGCTCCTGCACCATTGTCGCCCAGATACGACCCGTTCCCCATGATCTGGGACTCTTGATCCCTCCCTACGATGCGTGGTAGGCGAGCGACCCTCCATATACGCATCTTCAACGAAACAAGACTGGTGCTCCCCTTACCACACGGATTGTGCATGTCCCTATGCAGCATCCAGTAATCATCGATGCAACTGATCCCCTCCCGTGGTGCAACGTGTGGTCCCCTCTTCTCTGTTTCCAAATGATCTCTCACACTGGGTGGACCTACCCCGTGCCTGATGCCGACCCATCTGACGAGGCAGAGGATATCCCGACACAGCCTGTCCCTCGCTTCACACGACACATTGACTAGCCGAGGGGAGACCGCCCGTCTCTCCTCCTTCCTGAATGTTCCAGCACCTACCAACACGACCACCAGGCCGTGCCTGAAACTCCAAACATATTCCAAGGTCATTCGGCCTCGCTGTGCCTCGCGCGTACCCAAAGATGATTCGTCTCTTCAGCAGAGGTGCTGAGTCTCCTGCTGTATATGCACCCCGAAAACACTTCATGCCATTCCCTGCCCCCTGGAAACACCTGCGACCTGCATGGCACCTCTGGAAGCATGGGAAGTTGTCGAGGAGGTATAAGAGGGAGCACATTTAGTATGAGTAGTCAGTACCTTCTGGTCTGCAGAAGTAGCTTCTTGGGTGTTTTCCCCCGCTTACTGTAGCTCTCTCACTCAATCTAAAGGGGTACTCCCAGCCTTCTCCGACCTCGTACCTCTTGTACACCCTTCTCCTTGCCCCACGGCCGGAGACAGGCACATCTCTTACATTTGCTCGTTCATCGGCATCTCACCTCTCACACCTCCATCAGCAGGGTCCCTCCTCACCGGACCTGGTGTCACATTTTCCAGGCTTCCTCAATTAGGATCACCATTCTCGCAAGCATCGCTCTGTAGAAACAGGCCCAGAGAGAAGCCATCACATTCAAATCGCCGTCCGCAGCCAACAAGACCAATTGTCTCGCTGTCAACTGAATGACGTTGGTGTCATTGTCTGAGCAACACTCATTCCACCTCCAGCGCTGGTTCTAAGGGGAAGAGCGCACCAAGGAAGTCAGACAGGGCAACACATTTATGGTTCCAGTACACTCGTATGGGGAACCAGGTCTAGTAAATCCCACCTTCTCTATCGTTTCCACTAACAACAGGTCCGTCACACTGCACCCACACCTAGGAGACGAACGGTCTCCACGAATCACCGTTCACACACACACACACACCACACACCACACACCCACCGCTCACACAAGGCCGATTCGCGCACCGACCTTCTGCTCTATCATTCAACTATACTTTCACCTCTAGAGGACAAACATAGTCGAATTTGAATCACATACCTTTTGATACTGACACCGTGGTCCTTCTCACAACACCTACAGAAATAAGACAGGGATGGGAAATAGGCTGATCAGAGAGCACAAGAGCCGTGATTCAGATGAGTGATAGTCCCTTTACAGGTCCTAACTATAGGTTGAAGGGAAGGTATAAGATTCCCCTAGGAAGATGAACCTTCACTACAAAGATATCACCAGGAATTGGCCTGAGCAATAATCAAGCAATAGAAATAAGATGTTTAAAAGCTTCGCAGCTTATGAGACAAGCAAGTGTTGTGTGTGGTGGTGGTAGTGGTGTCCAAAGACAAGCAGGAGACCTTGAAGAGGTTGATGATAAACAATTCCAGATGATACAAGCTCCGAAAGCTTATTTCCCAGAAGACTCTGAGATGATGGCGATGAACGATAAACAATGGTGATGACAATGATGATAGACAATGACAATGATTCGATTTCCAGACACTAGGTAGCCTCAATCATGTCCAAGATGTTTCCAATAACCAAATCCTTATTCCCAATAAGGTTTCCCAATGTTATGTTAAAGTCCAACAACAATACACACTGTGCCAACCCCAGAAATAGCCCAATCACAAGTGTTCATCCTACTAATAAACAGGTGATTCTTTACCCTAAATGTCCTGACTACTTATACAAACCCCAAAATCATATGCAAATCATGAAATAGAAATTAGTAAATCTTCCTGAGTTCCCCCTCCCTAGCCATTTATCCATCAGAAGGCTTCTTGTGGACATATTGCCATTGGCCAGTGTACAGGTCGATCCTGATGTCCAACTGTGTGGTGTGGGGTCATCCTAGGGGTTTGAAACCCTCAGTCTCTTGGCTGACTGATACTGAGTTGTCCATTTTATTTCCCGTTGTCCCTGGTCCTCTCCCGTCACTCCTGACCACTGGTTTGTGTTCCCCTGGCCTTTGTAGACACTCATAGTGAGACTTGTCCCAGAAAGGGTTCTTATTTCCTCAACTCCACTTACTCGGAATAAGAACAATCCCATCAGATTGCCTTAGCCGACCTTCACTTATCGTGGAACTTCGTCAGAATATGCCTCCCCAGGCCCCTAACATCTATCACATGGAAGGTGCACAGCCTGCTGGTGCAGAAATAAGACTATTTCCGCATGCCCTTGTCACAAGTATGTCCAGCCTATTCCATTGTGCAGCAATAAGACCAGAAATAGTCCCCTAAGAGGTTTGTGGGCTACACATTCCTCTACAGTCTCCGAGGCAAGCACTACCAGTCTGCAGGATAGTTCCCTACCCCTTGTACTCGTTACTCTGTGATCCTGACCCCGTCAGTTATACCGAGACTGTATACCAGCTCTTAAAAATAAGCCTATACTGTAATCAGACTATTCCAAAATGTGCAAAAGGTGCAGTGTTTAGGTATAGTCGAATTCCAGACAGTTCACCATGCACCATCAGTACCCGCAATCAGCACCCCACCCACCCCGCTCGCTATTAGCACCCTGCCACGCTATCTCCCGGCTGCCCTTACACATCCACCCATATATCCTGGCCTTTGCGGCATCATCCAAATTTATTCCCATGCTGTTGCCCGGTCCCGGTCCTGCCCCTCCTCTGCTCCTCCTCCAGGCCCTACTACATGCTTGATATTCCTCTTCTGTCCTCAATCTCGCCAACTCCAATTAATTGCTCCCCAGACACAGCCAAACAAGTTAAACCAACTGTGTGTAGGTCTTTCCAGTTGGCCACACACTTTATCTAGGGCCTGACTTGGATATCCATTCCCATCATTTGGATGATTTCCCATGCTCGCCATGGATAAATCCTCCACCACAATAGACCGGATAAATTTCTAGTATCTACTGATCACCTTCGAGACACTGAAAGATTGTTTCCTGTCTTTTCCCAAAGGAATTTGAGCGAGCAATGTACATATAATATCGTGGGAAATCATCCAATGGATATCCAAGTCAGGCCCTAACTTTATCTACCTTCACATTCCATTCTTAACTTCCTTCTGCCTGTAATCAGAGCATTATAAAACTTTGGCAGTAATCTGCTTTCAATGCTTACTTGTAAACTTGTTCCCAACCTCCCATCTGAGTCTGATTAGAAGACCACGTATGCCATCACCCTTCCTCAAGATAGACAACTGCCTTGGTCTAGAGGAAACTGTTGCTTTCACAGATTTTCAGCAATGCACTGGGGAGGCTGTGGGTTCAAATCCCACTGTGGTCCTCAGAGAAAAGTACCACTGTTCCAAAGAGTGGTACTCTTTTTATTGCAGGAGTTGCACTCAGTCTTCTCATATATTTCACAAATCCATGTCCTGCCTCTACTCACAAACTTAAAGAAACACCCAGAGAAGAGAAGACAATGATATATTCAAAACTTCTTGTTAAATTTTTCGTAGTAGGTCACCATGCCCTCCACATCCCCTACTGCAGCCTCCCAGCTGGATTGCAAAGTGGGGTCACCACCCGCGGAGAGTGCATCCCCAGAAATAAAGGGATGTGATGACACTCAGTGCTCTGTTAACACCCCAGTGGTGAAACAAGCCCCACTCCTGCCCTCCCTCTCCGTATCCATCCATCACTGACCACCTTCCATCTCCTTCTTTCCATCTCCACTCTGGCTGTAATGAGTCCCACCACCCCTGCCACTCCACCATGTATGCTGCTGGCCTGCTGGGATCATTCTGTGTTTGCTGCACACATTGGTGATCCAAGCCCCAATCTGTTTTGGGTGCCCTTTACTGGGTAAATTCATGGGGCCTTGCTTGAATTGTGAGGCCTGCTTGATCCGAGTCCACACCGCGATCACTGTGTTATAGTGGGGGCCCAGGCCCTCCTTCATGATATCGCCACATGCATCCATGAACCATGCGGGTGCTGATGCCAGGCACACCAGCAAATCTGCAGGACCTAGCACCTCCCCAGCTTGTCTCGCGTGCTCCACGGCAGAGTCTTGACCAATGGGGAATGGCTGGCCCTCCTGCAGAGGACACAGACTGCGCCCCTCGGGGATCTGCTTGGGGGACTCACTGTCTATGACAGGTGGTGTCGCCGAGGCTGTGGCTGGGGGGTCGAGCATCACAGTGGTATGTGTCTGCCCAAGAAGGGGCTCGCTGTCGGATGCCGCCGTGGTAGGTGTAGGCACTGTATACCCGGGATTCAAGTGTTGCGACCTCTGTGGGGCTGGCATGTCAGCCGGCATCTGGTTGGGAAGGGGCTCGCTGTTGGGTGTTGTGGTGGTAGGCACTGTATTGCCTGGATTGAAACATCGCAATCTCCACAGCAGTGGTGTGTCAGCCAGGCTTCCTTTTCTGTGCCTTTTTGGCCGAATTTTTTGCTATCAGCAGATCCAGCAGCGCTTCCATGTCACCGACCACATTCAGACTGGTGAGCTGTGCTTTTTTTGTTGTGATGTGCACAGCCTGCGAGTGTTTGTAGACACGAGCGTATTTGAGCCGAGTGTGATGTGCTATCCTTTTCACCATCACAATCACTTCAATGAGTGCCTCGTCCTCCTCCTCATCACTGGCACACTCGCATGCTTTAGTGTGTGCCAGCTCAGCCTTCTTTTAAGCCAGCTCTGCCGTCACCTCCTCCCTCTCCACTGCCAACACCTTCTTCTCCACCACTGCAATCATCTGCTCCATTGTCTGCTCCTGCTGCTCCTGCTGCTCCTTGGTGCTGCCATGGGCCCCACTTGACACCCCTCTGTGCCTTGACAACACCTCTCTCCTTGACGATTCCCCTCCATCTGCCGCCCCCAGTCTTCTGCATTGCAACTTTCCTTTCTTTACAAGAGCACCCCACCTCCTCCTTGTCTTTATCCTGGTTGTCCTCCTTGGATGAGGGTCTCATTGTCAGATAGGAACACCGAGTTGCAGTCACTGTCATTGTCTACGGCGACCATGTTTGCAGCTCCAGGCCACATAGATGTCTGGCCACCCAGTGCCGCATTTACACAATCCTCCTGAGCCGTAGGTAGTATGTCAGCATTATATCATTCCTCCTAATTGTATACACAATATGCAGTCCTCAAATATTCAATCATGTACCCAGACATGTTTGGCATGAACCCAGTGGTCTGCCGCTGCTGTTCGGTTCACCCCGCAAGAGACACTGCATTCCGTGTTAGGCTTCTCCACAGATCTTTCATTGTTACAAGGACACTTACTGGACAGTCCACAATTCACCGCTGTACTTAGGCATTGGGCCTCCGATGATGACAGTGGCATGACAGCCTGTATAGTTGTATACTCCCCGCAGGATTGGACCCATGAATTCGGAAATGCGGTCAATACACCTGCCCCAATTACCTGATTAGCGAAATTTAGACAATGGACAAATCCTTACCTTTGGCAATCTTCAGGCTTCTGTGATGGCCCATTCTTCAACACCACTACTTGGAGGAATTCAGGAGTGTCTTTGAGAGGGACTTCAATAAATTACCAGAACACTGCAAGTGGGACCATGTGATCGAGTTGAAACTTGGAGCAGAACCCGTGCACCTGTAGACTCCATCCATGGCCATTGGAATATCAAGCTGAGCGAAGCCTCGCTTGATGAGACGTTTGATCTCGGTGAGACATTTTGTCTCGAGCCGATGAGCCGTCCGGTTACGGCACCGACCAATTGTCCAAGAACCCCGAAGAAGAAATTGATCTGATGATGTTAATGAACGAGTCATTTGAGATGACCGTTCTACTACTTGTTTAGGCAGAGATTCCGAGTCTCTGCAATGAAAACACAGCCTGTAACATACATACTGCATGGTTATGTACAGCCTTTAGTCACATGGTACTGTATCATTTCAACCAAATGTTCATGGGGTGCCACCTGTCACCATAAATGTTCACTGGACTCAGTGTTCATTTCTCGGCAAACACGAGAAAATTACCATAAATGGAAGTCTGGCATTTGCCGGACTCAAAATTTTTGCATTTTTTACTCATTTGAGTCCTAAAATTGCGATGTCACTGTCACCAAGGTCAAATTTGTTCAGTCCACGACCCCCCGTCACCCGTCACCTGAACATTTGGTCGAAATGATACAGTATTTATTAAGAAAGGTATATAAAGGGATGTAGAATTACGATGTAAAACAGGCTCGGGAACTTTCCCCCCAATTCTACTGCCTCACCAAAAGCCCTCCTTGCTTCCTTCACTTCCTCAGTGCCACCATATCTCAACACTGGATCTCGGTCAAAAATTGCCCAGGCGATCTGCGCTGTGGTCGCCAGCATATTATTGAGCCCAGCTTCACCTCTGAATGTGATGATATTTCTCCCCTCTGGCAGTGAGTGAAACAATTGCGACAAAGTGAATACCATTCATGCCACGCAAGCCCAGTTCAAGAATGATACATGGCAAGGGCGGCATCATAATTGTTACAAGTTCCAAACAGAGTCGTCCAGTTCAATGGTTGACCGGCGATCAGGCCGAACATCAAATCCTCGGTATTATCTGAAGTCTTGTGTACGCAGGACAAGCACAGCTACAACGTATACATCCGATCAGGGTAGGAGTGGCCACATACATGTGAATGCAAGAATGTTGGAGTGGATTGATGTAATGCAGATAGATGAATGGGCATATAATGTATGTGGGTTTGAGCAAGGTAGACTGATTTTGACGAGGGTGAAGTTTTATATTGTTTATATTTGTGAGGAAAAGCAGGCTGACTGTGCCCGAGAACAAAAAAAAAGCCAAGTATGAGTTATGCCGTGCGCAGCATCGGCCTCCCCCCAAGTAGATGAACAAGTTCTGTGATTTGCCATGGAAAACAGTGGCCAGTTTCCCACTGTACGAACTGTTAATGAACTGTGTGCTCTCACGGTTTACTGTAGTATTTTGCTCAATTCGTGCCGCCTGTGACCTGTGACACCAAAAACCGAACTTCAATATTCGTGGATTGGCCTTCAGGAGCGTGACACAAGAAAAAATTCGTGTTTTTGAGGAAATAATCAGATTCATTACCCAGACATACAGACTACATTCCTCACGCAAAATGGGTCCTGTTGAGCTGTCTTGATGTATTCTGGTGCCGCCAAAACAAGAAAATGTCAATCGCACGAGCTCCGCGGCAAATCCAACGCCAAGGCATTGCGGAGAAAAAAACTGGATTTTTCGCCTTTTTCTGGGGTTTTTTGTGACTTCTTTTGCAAGTTCGTGGTCGGCCTCGGTGACCTGTGACACCCCCGAAAATATTCGTGGATTTGGGGGCCTGTGATGCGTGACCCACGAATTGAGCGAAATACTACAGTACTCGCACATTGGAACAATAAACAGCTGCCGTATGTGTAATGCAACCCGCTTTTTTTGCGGACCTGATGATTAAATTTACAGCATACATGCATATTATAGACGGCCATATCAAGACAGGCAAAATCATTCTGCATAATGCCCAACTCAAATGATTATCTTTATTCCTGTCCCGAAATTCCTTGATGAAGAATCTCCTTTGCACCACAAAGTAATTGTTCTTTTGCACGACCCACATAATCACCCAGTGCATCCAAAAACAAAGCCCAGTGCAAATGATCGACACACTCTTGGGAACACAGTTCAGGCAGCTGGTGTCATTGGCTTGACAGTTCAAAAACTGCTAAATGGTGGGTTCATTGAGTACAAAGCCTACTCGATTTTTCATCCTTGTCTTGTCTCTAGCACCTTCAACATTGCTTGTCTACAATGGTGGGCGGGTGGCGGAAAGTAGTCCCGCATACATGGACACCCGCAAAGTGCGGGATTTCATTGTCGAAAAAAAGAAAAAAGACTATCCTTATGGGATGGGATGGGAAGGTATTTCACTCTCAAATTGTATTCTACTGTAATTATCAATAACTGAACATTCACAGCCATACTTTATCACGTCAATACCAAGGAAGTCTCGCTGCTAAAGACAGACCAGTACATTCACACGGCAATGTCCAAAAATGGGTTCCACCTAGTTGTCACAATGCACCCCCAAATTTCGATGTTCATCCACCACATTCTCTCAATGCATGTTGACTATACTTTCAAACACGTTGACGGCAATATGGACAAATGAGAAGTTGCCGGAATGTTGGACCGATTCAAACAGTGTTTGTCAAAAAAAAAACACAAACTCCTCTCCCTCACTGACTCACACTATTCTCTTTAGGAATCACATTTGCGAGTTTGTTCTGTGATATGAAAACACACGAAGCCTTCACCCAAGTTTTCACTGAGCTCTTTGATACCATTGCACAAGTCACTGGTGAGCGATTGAAGCTCATGCCATTTTCTCCAGATGAAAAATGCTGCATCATCATGATGGATGGAGAGGTCCTGCAGGCACAAGGTTTGGGCCATTTTCTCGTGACGTACAATGACCCCGAGGTCAGCGGGATTCAGTTGTGAAACCCATTTGAGCTGGTTTCATATTATCTCAAAACTTGTGCCCTTCATTTCGAACAGTATTTTGATCGGCTTCTCTGATCTGGCAGCCCCTGACTGAACATGTGGTAGTCATATCGATGAATTATCTCACAACATACCCAAGCCTGTAATTCTGCGCATCAAATCCATCATGGGTTTGACTACCCAGCCCGAGATTGATGACTGACACAATTTTTGTCCCTCTCAGGAACACACTGATATCAAGAGTCAGTCACTTCAACAATATTTGAACCAAATGACTCAATGTGGTTCAAGATTGGTATGTGCACAAGTGTGCGAACCTGGATCCTACCCTCTGTCAATAAATTTCTGTCCTGAATCCCCAATGATAATTGGGACATTACTCCCAACCATTCCAACATTGTTGAGACTGCACATGCTGGCCATAATGCAGAGACTTCAATCGGGGTGGGACTACTCACACAGCCCTTCTTGAGTTAGTTATTTTTTCCTGTGCAGTTTGTTCTTTTCTGATTTGCATTCAAATCACATAAGTGCAACAACATTAAGGCTGCTAACCTACTGCAAATTGAGCACAAAGGTGTCATGCATAAGCAATGGAATGGTTCTGGAGATCGCGATGAAACGCTGACTATGGGGCTGGTGGTGAAATAACCACAACACAAACCTTGTAAATGAATACGCGGTTCGATAATGCAACTACAACAACTCAAACACTATAGTCCTCGTGCAAGTTCGGGGTTCCAATCCAGTATAGATTGTGGCAATTTGAACTTTAGTTCTCTTTAAGAAGCAAGACTTTACAGGTCTACAAGTCGTATAGATAAAACTTGCTTGAATCCGTTCTAGGCGCAATCACAGATAGACAGACAAGATTTTATGTTCAACGGTTTTGTATGATGTGGGTCTAGGTTTGGAGATAGTACTCCGATGCGTAATGCAAGTGATTCTTATGAATTCCGATTCCAAATAGTATCCGCGATTGCTAATCCTTGCGAGATTACAACCAATTGTCAAGTTCGATCCGTTTCCTTATATTCCACGTGTCCGTTCCGTTTATCCAATATGTCCACGCATCGTTTATAAAGATCCAAATCCAACACAGATAATATTCAAACAGGGAAAACAAACAAAACTTGGTATAGCTTCTGGGTGTCTCCGAATGAATGACTACTCTACCGGTTAAGCGTGAAGTCTAGTAACTTCGCGTCCAACAGGTGGGGGTGAGATTCACTGGTGTTCCTCCCATAACCATCCACTTAAATATGTTACAGGATTCTAAATATAAACGAGACTGATACAAACGAGCAATAGGGTTCAGGGTATATGACTAGTGGTATGGCCGCTAGCCGATGAACTCCTGTCAGATATCAAGCGATTAGTAAAATTGAGAGAGATTTATAAGAAACATCAACGAGCCGAGCTTAGTGATGAGTCAAGATCTACATCGCTTAGAACGATCGTGATGGGATATTGTTGATATGTCAACTTTTTAGCCGACCTCCTCGTCAGCACTCCGTTACCCTCCTTGGTAACCGCACGCTCAAATGGTTCCGCCTTGAACCGCTTAAGTGATTTGTCTGAAAATCGTGATAGCCGCCGCTTCCTAGTACCTGAGTACAGTTTCTTAGTCAATTGGTAGATCAACCAAGTCCAGTCCTCTCTTGGCAGTTCTGGAGATGTCAGATGATGCCCAACAATGATCCCTCTGGTTCAGAAGGATGTTCCCTCGTAATATGCCCTTAGTCAGGGATGTGCAGTAGCCCCAATCCATTTCCAGGATGGTAAGGCACTTTCCATGATTGCTCCATTAGCGACTTCCCACTTCAACCCTTTACCAGGATTGTTGTCCAGCGCCTTTCTAATGGTTCGAGACACATTATATCCCTTTTAGCTAACTGCTTAGACCAGCATCAGCCCTTGTGAGATGATGTCGTAATGTAGTGAAGTACATTATAGTATGTTGCAACTCGAGCAGATTTGAATAAATGCCCGGGTGCCCCAATACCAGGTCTGTCAACGGGACACGTATTGTGTTCTGATCAGATGATCACTGGAAGGGGCTGGAAACATCACATCTTGATGGTTCCACACTGTCCCGGGCATTCTGGATAAAGGATGGTCACTAAGCGAGGGTTCGATCACTTGGACCTACACTCATCGGCTCTTGGAACAAGTACCCATACTGGGAAGTACTTCGAATGTGGTATCCCTGAAGAGCTACGGACTGGGAGCTTCAGTTCCAGACGTTCCAGTAGACAGGAAGGCATGGGCATTGGGAGGAACAGCATATACAGTCAGGATCGACATAGGGGATCGGTTGTAATGGCTTGGGCACAGTCTGGCCGATCATACATGTGCATAGGATCGCACCAGGATGGTGTGCTCAGCATGGGCAGCCAATGGAAGGACTCAGATACCCATTCCTATGACGGATACATGGAAGTCGGACAGATAAACAGACTATTTTACTCATATCTACTTATTCTCGGATGTTCCCATGTGTTTCAGGGCTCGTATTTAGTAGCAGGGGGGGGATCTTGGGTGGCTTCACGGAATCACCCCATGACTAGTAGGCGGCAACACTTGCAAAACGGGTAGAGACCGGGGAGTTCGAACAAGGTGTCTCTTAGACTTCATCTTGGCTCAGGATCTTTGTTCTGTGTGTTCAGAATCTTTGGAAACTGACTTGCTGTTGTCTGGAAGAGTCTGAAAGTGACTGGAAATGTTGGGATTGTGCTGAGCCTGCACTTGGATATTGGGATTGTTTGGATTTTGGAGCTTGGGAACAGAACGCACTACTTTTAAAGAGCTTGGGAACGGAACCCACCATTGTCTGAAGAGCTTGGGAATGGAACCCACTACTGTGTTTACGCTTGGGATCAGAACCCACTACTGTCTGTTACTGTCTACACTTGGATTCAGCATTCACCTTGCTTTGGGAAACCCTAGCAACTTTTTCTTGATTGTTCTTGTTTGTTCTCATAGCTGCGAAGAGTCTTTTCCTTTTCGCCCTTGAGTTCCTGACTCAGCATTGCCTTATATGGTAGGCATTTCCACGTGATCTCGGCACACCTCTCGCCGCTCTCGAGGTTTATTCTTGATTTTTTCTCCTTATTTTATTCCTCGCCAGTGGTGGTCTGTGACACCCCATTTGTGGAGAAACAATGGCATTTCTGGTGGCAAGATTTCTAGGGCTGCTTCCTCTGCTCTACCAACCCTCTCGACATTTGTTGCGCTATTCTGGGCCCAACCCGCTACCCCTATTACATTCCGACGCGTCGTTGACGCGTTCTTGTGATGTTCCGCGCGTATATTCCACCCACCGAGCCTCGCGACGCAGCGGAATCCACTGGCTGTCGCAACCGAGCAGCGTCCAGGGTATTTCACCCCTATATTCCTCAGAACACGGTGCCTCCCGAGCCCCCCGTCTTCTCCCTCGCTCCGCCACCGGCAACATCTCCCCTTGTAGTCCAGAGCTTTGCCGCTCCTCCTCTTACGAGCACTTCTCAACGTGGATCTTACCAGCATGACCTTGACTCAGGTGAATACCCTTTATTGTGGGCTTCTCTTACTGAGATGGAAGCCTGGTTGCATAAAGAGGAAGACTCCGAGGGGATTTCGTTTCTTCAGAAGGAGGTGGAACCGAATAGAGGCAAGAAAGACCACCAGTGGATCACGAAACACATCTGGGTGTGTGCTCATATGGGAACGGGTGGCAAGAGCAAATATGTGCTCAAGCGTCCGGAGCGGCAGAGGACTATTCCTAACAAGAGGGTGAACTGCCCTTGCCGCGTCGTTGGTAAAACGTACCCAGGAACGACCACGATCCTTGGGCGGTATACAAAAGATCATTCGCATCCAATAGGCTCTGAGAATTTAATCTTTAACCGCATTCCTCCCGACGTTCGACATCAAATCGAGCAGGATCTCCGCGCCGGTATTCGACCAAGTGTTGTGGTAAATAATCTGCCCTCTTGCGCGCAACAAATCTTCTGACTGCTCTCGGTCCACAGCTAGCACGCGCGCGCGGAAACGTACATACAGAGAAAATTTTATCAACTCTTGCGTCACAGGCCCCTCGTCAAGAAGAGTTTATTAAATCGAGAGATATCCATTGAGTCCTGAAGAAGGTCGAGGCCAAGACTATACACCTCGATGCGCAGGATGGCCAGTCAACACTTCAATGGGTCGACCATCTTGAAGCCATTGGAGCCTTGATGTATTTTAAATCCAGCAGCGATCCTCCTCCCCTTGATTCCAGTGTAGAATCCGACACTTTCATGCTCGCGTTCCCAAACCCCGTACCAGCAAAAATGTTTTCGCATGTGGGGAAAAGACTTCGCCGGCCTCGACGCGACTCACAACACCACCTACTACGAGAACATGCTTCTCTTCACGGTCATTGTCCGTGATCATCACGGCCACGGCATGCCGATCGCATGGCTCATTTCATCCAATGGCAAGGGCACCACCATCAACTATTTCCTTCAGCAGCTGCGCGCGCGTAATCCAGGTGTTGTCCCCGGAAAGTTCATGTCTGTCAGCAACGGCCTCTGGGTCGGCTAAACAGCGAGTAACCCGGCGAGAACCCCAACCAGGAGAAAACCCGATAGACGCTAATAGCTCATGTGTTCCCCGAGCAGTAGGACCAGTCGTACGGCGTCCTCCCTAGGAGGCCGTATGTCGTAGGTCGGGATGCGAGGCGGAACCCGGAACGAGTCGAAGAGGGTGTGATATCCACTCAGGTACAAAACCCGAGGTGTGGATACAACCCGTAGTACGGTGCGAGGGAAGCGGGACAGAGTGGAGACAATGCCTATGTCAAGCCAAGGTAGAAGCCTGAGATTAGACGAGGTAGAATCTACTGTACATGGAGATTCTACCGTGCTTATATAGGCTTCTAATAAATTAAAGCGATCGCGGTCAGTCGCGATCAGTTCCTGCAACGTAGCGTTAAGGAGCATTAATGCTGATGCTCCTGGACTCCTTTGTGTTGGTTTCCGTGGCATCGGTGGACCTAGGAGACCCGACGTTCGGGTTTCCTAGTCCTAAGTGTCATCGTCTCCAGTGGTTCAAACCCCGATCGGGTTTGCAACCACTCCTGTACTCCGTGTACTCTCCTGTGTCAGCCTTTTGGTGCGTCCGGGGACTAGAATCCGTCCGTACGGGTTCCTAGTCCCTAACGTCTTCTGTGTTCCGTGGCACAGACTCCCTGAGTCTGCGGCTTTAGAATCCGAGGCCGGGTTTCAACCGTGAGAAGGTCACGTGGTGGCGTCATGAGAGTCCCGTGCCGCTAAGACGCGTCTGTATCCATACGGACGTGTCGCGCGAAAAAGTAGAACCCGGGCGATTCATGACAATGTCTGACAATGATTCCGCCCAGCTGGGTAAAATTCGCTTTCGCTATCCCGAGTCCCACCTGCTGCTCTGCTGGTGGCATGTGCTTCATGCGTGGCAGCAGCACTTCGTCATCACGCATTTCACGGAGCTTTGGGAGAAGCTCAAGACATGGATTCGCATCACTGATACCGACCTGTTCTGGGCACACTGGGAAGAAATCAAAGCCTTGGCGCCCGATAGTATTATCCAATATCTCGAGGAATACTATATGGGCGAGGCGACTTTGAAGATGTGGTCCGCTGTATACAGGAAGGACCGGAATGTCTTTGAGCTAAGTGATACCAATATGCTCGTTGAGGCGTACGTATTCCTATTTCTATCTATTATTCGCTGAGTCTGACATTAAATTCAATTCGTCTTTAGCTGGCACCACCTCCTCAAATATCATCACATGGAGGGGAAGCGTAATCGACGCGTCGACCAGCTTATTCACACCCTCATTAATGTTGCCCTTCCGCATTACATCGCCAATCATTGTGCCCAACAATTCGGATTCCACGGCCCCAATCTTGCCCTCCAGAAACGAAACGAGATCAACCGAACCGCCGAATCCGTGGCGCCGGAAGCAATTCAAGAAGTTGAATCTGGTCGTTTGTTCTCAGTAAAATCCCAGAGCACTCCCAGGCTATTTTACACCGTCGACCTTGAGGCCTACACCTGCCGCTGTCCATCTTTCCCCTCCATCTCATTCTGCAAGCATATTTGCGCTATCGAGAATAATTTCCCCGATCTCGTGGTACCGCGTTCGCTTCCTATTGCCTCGCAGCCATGGGATGAGGAAGACAACATCCAGGTGCCCATTCCAATGGCTGCCACCGCTCTCCCAGCACTTAGGCTGGTATCATCAGAGGACGCCGTACTGCTTGATTGCATCACAAAAAATCTCCAGGCCATGCAGCGAAAGGAAGTTTCCTTGGTGCCTTTGCTTGCCACCACGTTGCGGGGTCTCGACATTTTGCTAACTGAAGCACCGAACGGGTCTCAAATCCTTCCCAGACGTGTCAATGTCACGCCAAATCAAGGCACCAGGAATGAGACGGCTGAGGTTATGGGTGTCAGGAAAAAGGGAGCGAAGAAGCACAAGAATGTCGACGCGTACTGTGGTGGCGAGACGAGTGGTAAATCTGCTTGTGCCGATGCTCGTGTCCCCAAGAAACCTAAAATCACACACCTTCCCGAGTCTGCACCTTCGTGCGAATCGGAAATACCTGCGGTGGATCAAGGCTTCCTTGACAGCGCTGCCGCTTTTGAATCTGTGCCCCAAGCACCGGACTCAGAGGAGACGGTGTCTTCAGAAACCCCTGAAATGCTCCTGCGAAGAACCCTCGCCATGTACAATGCCTTATTCCCTCCTGATGCACCCCAAACGACATTGTATTACCGCAATAATAATTATCCCGTAGCTGGTAGTTTGGGAGGCTCATATTACCGCTAATAAAATTTATTTCTACTCCTAAAACCAGTGTTGCCACCCTTGCCACCGAAAATCTCGCATTTCAATTGCCACCGCTTGCGCCTCCTTCGAGTGACACCAGAGACTGTGACATGGCTTCAATAAATAAATGAAGGCTCTTAATAAACGAATAAAATAACGAGCGGGGACTGAACTGAAAGGCTTGCCGTAGATGCCGTGCCCAAAGAGGAATTGCCTTGAAAGGAAACCCAAGGGCGAAAACGACGCAAGTGCTGCGAAGCTTTAAATCACTGCGCTCTGTGCTTCCTGTCTGTTCGGGTCTACCCTCGTTCACTCAGATCTAGCCTGAACACTTGCATAGCAAGGGTTCCATTCACATTGAACCTCTTGTTGTGTTACACTCGCTTTCCTGTCTGTTCCAGTGTCATCCCAGTTCACTCAGCTCAAGGCTTAAGTACTTGGACTTCGTTCCAAGGACTTCCACAAACAATACAACACTCTCATCTTGATTCCAAGGTCTAGCCCATTCCCTGCAACCTTTTATAAGGCCCTGTACCAGGGTCTGATACTCGTCTGTGCACTTCTCGAGCACTTCCATTCCATTCCGACGCACTTCTGTGTTGAGGTTTGGTTTGGTTGGTGTTTTCTTGATAGGTTCAGAGCACATCAATCATCCCCTCGCAGTGGCCTCCAGATGATCGATGTGCTCTGAACGCACCTGCGCCGTCAGCCGCGGAGGGACTGGAGCCCGCGCGCATTGATATCACCAGCACCGACGTCCCTACCCGAAGCAGGACCCGGAACTTGGAGATGCCGCAGACCCCGTTGCGCTCGACACCGCGCTGCGCGCATGAGCATGGCCATGGGTATCGCGCCCCCCACTGGCTACTACATACGTACGCGGCGCCGTTGGTCCTCCGCACTTGCCCACCGCGCTTGCGCGCGCGAATCTACCCCGGCTTCGCCCACCGCCACATGCACACCTCGCCCGCCCGACGGGCCGCTCCTGCACACACCGTTTGTCTTGCGCACTGTGCCCATCACACATGTGTGCGTGCGCCAGGTCTGCTACATCAGATCTCCCGTCATCGCCTCGACATCGGCCTCGTCTACCGCAGCTCCGCCCAAGTGGCCGTTCCACGCGCGCCGTTTCTCAGCTCTGCCCGCCGTGCTCGCGCGCGTGTCTAGGTTCATCCGATCGCACACCAAGTGTACCGCGCTCGCCTCGAGATTGGCCTCGTCAACCGCACCACGCGCATCGTGCCCGCCCGCCTGGTCGCTCCCCGCGCGCCGTTTGTCTTGCGCGCACTGTGCTCGCCTTGCTGGCGTTCATGTCGCTCGCGTCCACCACGGCCTCGCACACCTCCTATCTCCGTATACCTTCGCCGTACACTGCTACTTCTGCTCATCGAGTCCTCGCTCTCCATCCCCCTTTGCTCGCTCGACGTTCCCGTGCCCTTCTTTTCGCCCGTCTCGCTGGCGTCAACTCGCACTGCAATACCCATCCGGGCACGCTAGCTGGGAGTGCTAGCAAGGATGAGAGCGGATCCCCCCCGCCTCTCTTCCTCTCCCTTCGCCGATGGCCGACCACCAATCGACGAGCGACAGACAAGCCCTCGCGGTCGTGATCGAATAGAGCGCGTTCCCCGAGCGTCGGCGCACTGAGGGTGAACACCTCGCACGCAAATAGGGGAGGTGGGAAGGTGGGACGACAGATCGACTCGTCCGGCGAAGGTGAAGCCTTGGCGTACGGGGAGGGGAAGGGTGCGAGGGAATGGACGCTTGAGTGGGCAACGGCAACGGCTGCGGGCGTGGTCGAGGTCAGGAGCGGGGGGAGGGGAGGGAGAGAAGGGGAGGGATGACGGGAGGGCATGAGCATGAGGACGAGGAGCACAGAGGACAACGGCGGATACCGCGCGGGGGCGCATATGCGCATATGCGCAAGAGGTACGTATATTCGTCCATCTGGTTTCATCTGACCTCGGCTTACGCCCAGCAGTGCGGGTCTGCGCGGACGACACAGCAAGCTTGCTCTCGTATGCAGGACCACCCCGATGCCTGTACCCGCTGCCCCACAAGCTCAAGCCTGGGAAAGACGCGAACGTGTCAGGGAGGGAGGGAGACGGTCTAGCCACAGATCCGGACCCAGCAACGCCCATGAATATTAGGAGGGGCGAGTCGGCGTTTTGTCGCGCCGTCGTTTCCTTCCCCTTGATATGCATTTATTTGTGGTCTCTTGCATTTGTTTCTCAGTTCTGCTTCCGCTGGGATGAGCTTCCAGAGTGACGACTTACTGATGACAACGAAGTTTCAGGTATTTTTCGCCACCGCCAGGCAGGACTGGACTCGCCTCTTGGTCTGTTCACAGTTCGATGATCTCGCATGAATCAGCCTTCTTCTCCTCCATTCTTATTTCTCACCGCGGCCAACCTCTTGGTTTTCGTCCTATTTCATCCCAATCGGCTGTCTCCGCAAATTTCTTAGTTCATCTCCAAACACTATTGACGATATCTGTCCTTGTTTCCGCCCGTATTCACCCTTCTGTTTTTTGGCCATTCATGGGCGGTGCCGAATTCAAGCCGAATTGATTTGATGCGGCGATCTTCTTGCTTCAAACCACCATGTTTTGCTCTGCGCCCGCTCTCTGAACCTTTTGGCTCGCGGTGTACTCCCAGTTCGATGTTAGACGGCTATTGTGACAAAACGCTATCGACCCAGCACTGATGTTACGGGTTTGATCGCCGGCTTACATATCAGTTACGGTATACAACATGAACAAACAACACGAACGCGTCGCGCTTCTCTTCTCACGTCTGTCCCATGTCTGCTTCGATGTCCGAGCCCGAGGACGTTACGGTCCGTTGCTCCGCATGCAAAACCGACAAGTCATTCGACCTTTTCCGGCTTAAACCAGATGGTACCCGGTACAAGACCTGTATCTCGTGTAACTCGCGCACCAGTGCGGCGAATCGCCAGCGTAGATCCGACGCCAAAGGGAATGTAAAGCCAAGAGAAGACGCCGAGGAGAACACCCCTGACACCGATCTTGCCGTGGTTCCGCTGAGGGACTTCCTTGATGCTGTTACGGAACAGGATGACTATATTGAGCTCGAGGCGCGCGTTAATATTGCATCTCTTTCCGGATCAAGGCGTGAGCGTGCGGACGAGCTTGCCAAAGCGATCTGGAACAAGAGAAGCTACCGGTTTATGTGCGTGGCTCTGAGCAGTGTCGTAAAGGCTTGTGTCTAATATTTTATCAGATACCACAGTAAATACGACCACAAACGCACCGCTGGGACACGGTTCAAATACCATTGTGCTCAAATATCATCCCGCCAGCATCGCCCCAAGAAATACAAACGCGAAGGCACAAAAACCCGTGATAAAATCTCAATGGATGCATTCCCTTGCAAGGGATGGCTTCACATTACAGTAAACGACGGGGAGGATGTCGCATCGGTGTCCCTTTCGCACGCCGATGATCATGTCCCGTATTATTCAATTGACGTACCGGCTGAAGTTGTTGATTACGTTCATGGTAATCATAAGTTGCCGCTCGGGGAAGTAAGTAACTTTCTCATGCGCACCACAAATTCTCACAAAATTAACAGCTGTGGAATGGCGTGTTGAAAATCATCCCGAACCCGTCTTTCACACGGAAAGTCATTGGTTCTATGGTGTCGGAACTTAATGCCACGGAATGGAGACGCGACCCCGACGAACTCAAATCGGCCCGAGCTCTCCTCAAAGAGTTCCAACATCCTGAACCCGCCCCGAATACGGGAAAGAAGCCGTTGTATAGTATAGAACCGATTCCCGTTCACGAGGAGCCCGGTTTTATTGCGATTGCATTTTGTCTGCCACAAATTCTGCGCGAAGTTGTGTACGTGAACTCTCCTTAGATTCTGCATGTAAGTCTCTATTTCTCGGCATCTGTTCATGTGTTGAATATGAACAGGGGACACCAATGGCTCTCGTTACGAGATCTATGCCCTCCTCGGCGAGGTTTATGGCTCAGGAATGCCATTGGGCTACCTTCTTGTCCAGAGCTCAACGACTGGGGCTGCCGGCGCGAAAGAACGATTCCTTGAAGAGTTCCTGTCCCATTTCCGCTCCGTTTGGAAGGTCAAAGCGATTATCACACTCACCGACAAGGACTGGTCCGAAATCAAGGCATTTATGACCGTGTATCCAGAGGCAAAACACCAGTTGTGCTTTTGGCATGCCCTGCGTGCCATCAAGAAACGGCTCGCAATTTTGCGCCGGATGCCGGCGCATTATGACGCTAATTTGGCTCATTCCGAATTCACCTGGATCGACCCAAAATTTGTTCCGGTTGGACAGTCCCAGGACGCCACAATGGTGAGTTTTATTTGGGCTTTAATCAAGGGGAAGGATCTTAACCAGAAATTGTGCAGGACACATATGTGGCTCCAACGGCTATTCCGCATTTAATGGTTCGATTCCAGGGCATTCTTAAGTCCTCTGCTCCGAATCCCCTGGCGTCTGGAACTGTTCGTTTGAATGGTGTTGTTCACCCAGTCGTTCCTCGCCCACTGCAGACAGAAAACGATGATCAAGTCGACCCGGAGACACCATTGGATTTGGGCGAAGATGGGATGGCCGACTCACATGAAGGGGGGCTTCTCCAGCAATTGGAGGATTTCCTAGAGAAAGATAACGACGAGGATGCAGAGGACGGGCCCCGACTGGATGTTTGAAGAGGGTGAGAAGAGCTCCAAGGACGCAACTTACACATTCTGCCCGGCTCCTCATCGCAAGCCGCTCCTGCGTCTCTTCACAAAACATTTCTGTCAACATCCCTCCTTCCCAACACAGGATGGTTCTCTGACGGCCGAAGCCATTCGCCGAGAAGCTGTATACGAGATGTATCAGTTTTGCCGAACGCGCGGACTGCGCGAGGCTTGGGGATACTTCTGGACATCTTGGTATGGACCACAGCGATGGAAGCTCTGGGCCCGTTCGACTTCGCCATTTGTTTCTCGCCTTCGAACGACCATGAATGTCGAGAACTTCTGGAAGCAGTTGAAGCACGGCTTTCTTCATAATCACTTCCGTCCCCGCCTCGACCTGCTCGTTTGGGTTCTAATCACCAAAGTCACTCCAGCGTATCTTGTCCGTGCCCAGCTGTTGGATGACGGCTTTCGACTTGGTCGCTCCAAGCCTCTTACCCCGTTTCAAAAACAATTCAAGGCGGCATGGCTTGCACTCGCAAAGCTACCCCTAAGTGATAGTGCGGATACAAAATACGTCACCAGCCTGGCAACGTGGACCTGCACATGCAAGGCGTTGAAGCTCCACTCCAGCCATTTGTGCAAACATCTTGTTCAGGCTGTTGGACCGCCCCCACCGCATTTCTGGGGCCAGATTGTTCGCCGCCGAACGATCCCGCTCTACCGGCATCCTATTCTGGTTCGTAACGACGATGGGGTGGGCCAATATATCGAGCCTACAGATGGCAGCATTACCGACGGAGATGACCACGGCTGGTCTGGCAATCGTGCCGTGTTGGAAGGTGGTGGAGGGTGGCGCAATTTCGACTTGACCACAACTAGCTTGCTTGGAAAGCGCGCGCGATCGTCTCATGAAGGCTCTGATGATTTACGGGATGAGGAGGAAGTAAGGCAGCAATTCTTCCCGTCGTTTGATTCACCCAACAGTGATGATGAAGAAGACGTGAGCTAATTCCTCTTCATGCTTGTGTCTCAAAGATTTATATGGACAATTTCAGCTTGAACAAAATGTTCAACACGTTCTGAAGCGTGCGGGCGAGTTGGCCAGAGCCGCAGAAATTCTGAGAGCTCAAGCGACTGCTCGCAACCCGATTTGGATGTCGAGTATTACCAAGAGAAATGTCGGGAAAGATGTAAGTCTGCTGGTGGCTGACATTGAAAGGTTTGAGTCTACAGGTCAAAAGCGGGACAATACCTGGGGAAAGAAGGGTGACAAAGAGGCCAATAGACGAATGGCAAACACTATGGGATACCAGCTTCCATAACGGAGGCCAATAATTATTGTTGTCCATAAAACTCTGCAGGCAACATGTAACAAAATGAAGCCAATAAATTGTCTCCTGGAATACAGTTCATGTGGATCTATATAAGTGGGTCTTTGAAAAGGGCCCATAATTCTCCCGCACGCAAGACGGCGGCGAGGAGCAAAAAAAAGACAGTCGGTTGAAAACGACGCAGTTCAAAATGAATAGAAAATTTACAGCCCACAGGAATCGAACTCAGCGACTGTAACAAATGGGGACGACAAATACGAAACATAAGGTGTTACAAGTTGAGCTAAGGAGGAGATACAGGGTGGGGGAACGTGTACAATGAGACGAACCCGCCAACCGTCGGTATTAAAAAGGTATTTAAGCCCATTGCATCCTCATTACAACCTCGAAAAATCTGAACTGATGGTAAGAGATGCATTAATGCTTTTCTCGATGCTCTGAGAGGTTTCTGTGGCTGCAGGGTAACAACACATTCAAAAAAGCTTGAGGTTGCGTAGATTGCGCCGGAGGACCAAATGGGGACGCGGCCATCAAATCCGTAACATCAGTGCTGGGTCGATTGGATCGACCTGCTATTGTGGATGCCTTCTCGGTTGTAGGATACCGGCAGAGCACGCAAGATTTTGTCGCACAGTCGCAGACACGTTCGATGAATCTGTTCTGCCGGTGATGCATGAAAAGAAAACCGCGCTTCACGCGCAAAAACCTAGCCAATAATTGAAAAAGCTCCTCCGTCAAGTTTGTGTATTTCCCACCGTCTCTTGACTTGATCTCTGGCTGTTCTTAGCATGTAGTGCATGGTCTCGCCCGATTCAAACCCTGATACTGCCACTCAGAGAAAGAGGTCTCTGTTTCTCACTATTTCCTCGTCTTCCTTGGAACAATATCCTTTTTTGGGGGTTTTTACGGCCTGGCTTGAGAAATCAATATGCATGCAATATTGATCGAATATTGATCCGGCCCGGGGAAGTTCCTTTCGATGCGCATCCTGAGCTCATCCAGGGCTCATTCAATGTTCGTCTGACCTCCCATTCGGTTGCTGCTAGACTTAGTACTTACAGACCGCCGCGCCTAAGTAGTGCGTGCCATGTCCAGAAAACTCTTCCCAATCGGACAGAGATTCGGCGGATTCAGGGCGTCAAACACGATCGCAAACGAGGGCTGGCCATTCACCGCGCACGTTGCGGCTCTTGTGTACTCTGCGCGCTGGATCTATTCGGTCTGCTCGACAACTGGGATGGGGATGACGCGCGGGCGGGGAGAGCTGTCGCAGAGGTGTGTTATTTTGCGTTTTGTTATCACCTTACTCGTAGCTCTAGCTACGCGGGGCCGAGCAGCCCACCGGAGCCTGCGCACCGTGCTGCCTTTTTAGTTCCCGCAGGTGTCGCGCGTGCTACGCCCAACTCTGAGTCTCTGGCTCAGCCCGTCACTCGAATTGCTCTTCCTGTCCTCTCATAGCAATCTCCCTATCGATTTTACTGACCATTTCTTGATTTCCAGCAGTCTGCGGGCGCGAAATGGAAAACTGATGTCCTCACTGCCGACACCCGCTTTCACGCATATCGGTACTACACCGACACCGTGACGAATGTGGTGCCCGCATGGTGCGAGGCGGCGCGTATTGGGTACGTCCTCGTCTCCTTCTGGTCTTGCTCTCGTTGGTCTTCTCCCTCCCCCTCGTCGCGTCGTCTTTCATTCTGCTAATAGACATATTTCCAGTGTACCTCCGCTGCGTCCATCCTACCCTGAATTCAAGTGAGAGCGTCTGCTACCAGCGACCCACCGCCCACGACCCTCCGTCTCCTCTCTGCTCGAAACACTCGCTTACTCGCACCGGGTGGGATGGTACAATTACAATCGATGAGCTGTCCAAGCACGAGCGCGGGCACGGGCGTGCCGGATGACTTCGCATGTATGAGTAGAGACCGGGCGCGTTGGCATTGCGACTCTTTTTCGCGCGCTCCCAGCGACCATCACGCCTCCCTTTCGCGAGCCCTCCCGACGACCTTGTCCGCCCGCGCCGCTTACGCTGTCCGCGCGAGCGCCCGTGCCCGTGCCCTCACCGCGCCCGCGCCCGTCACCTGCAGATGGAGTAGAGCCCGCGCGCAGCATTGATACCGCCAGCACCTCCTTGCCCACCCACACCAGCACCGACCGTCGCGATCCGCGAGTGCGGCACCGTCACCTCTTGAAGTAGGACCGGGACCTGCGGACTCAGATTCGAAGAGGCGGCGGGCCCAGTCCCGCTCGACACCGTGCCGCGCGGTGTGCATGAGCACGGGCATCGCGCCCGTCCTGCTGCTCCGCACCGGTGTTCTTTCTCTTCGCTTTGCCTTGCGCGCCTGCGCGCGCGTCCAGGTTCATCAGTTCCCGCACCGAGTTTACGTCGCCCACCGTCCATAGCGCAACGCGCACACGCACTCGGACTCGAGCCAAGCAAGATAATTCGAGACAGCGGACTCGGCTCACACGACACCGGCGGGCGGGTACATCACCTGTCTATACGCACGCGCCGTTTGCTTCGTCCATCGGGAAACGCGCTTGCGCCCTCACCGGACCCGCCACAAGATCGAGGGAGAGGGAGGGAGCAGCCGGCCCCGCGCACTCGACGCCGCACCTCCCGTCTGCGCATGCGCCGCTCTTCGCGTCCCCTTCTCTAGCCAGAGCGCCTGCGCCCGTGTCCTGGTCCGCTCATCCTCATGATCGCACATCGAGTCTCCTGCAGCTCGCGTGACAACCCGGAAGCGCGCCACGCACCACACTCTCACTCCGCCTTGCACACCACCGACTCGTCTACCGGCTCCGCATCAGCCTCGACATCAGCCTCGTACACCGGTGCTCGCCGTACCGTACCTGGTCCTTGCCGCTCACCTGCCTCGAATACTCCCCCCCCTCTTTCTTCTCTCCGCTGTACATTCTCCTTGCGCTGAGCAAGCCAGGAGTGGAAAGTGGATTCCACACGCCTCCCCCTCCTCCCCCTTCGCCGATGGCCGCGCGACAAACACAATGCTTGAAGGAGGGGCAGAGCGGGCGGGTATGCGGTTTGCTGTCGAATGGGGCGCGTACCGCGTACCACAGGCGCTCGCGGATGCGGGTGGAGGCGGGGAAGGGCGCGAGAGAATGAAAGCTCGAGCAGCGCAGATCTAGGGAAGGGAATGGGGGATCTTTGAGTGAGGACGAGCAGGAGCAAGCGGAGGTGTGAAGCAGCCGGAGGTGGGGAGAGGAAGGACACGAACGATCAAGCGCGGCACGGAGCGGAGAGAGGACAACGGCGGGTACCGCGTAGGGACGCAAATGTGCGCATGCACGGGAGGTAGGTAAATATGGACCTTCGTCTGGCTTCATCTGATCCCGGCTTACGCTCCAGCAGTGCGGGGGATCTTGGCTGCGCCTGTCGTTGACATAGCCTGTCGTTGACATAGCAAGCTCGTTAATCGCGAGGGAGCTGCCATGCGAGCAGCCAAGACCCCTCACAGGCTGCGCTGCAAGACCAAGGGAAAAACGCAAGCGCGAGACGGACAGAGGAAGTCGGGAAAGCGTGAAAGACTGTGATGTACCTTGTTGTCAATGCCTTCAAAGCAATGATTAATCATCCCGCCTGAATGAGGCTCCTTTCTCGTTTCTCACGGAGACCAACGTCTTGATTTTCGTCCTATTTCACCTCATCGGCTGTCTCCGCAGTTCATGTTGTAGAATTTGGCTCAGGGGAGGACTTCAGGGCAAGGAGGATGCAAAGAGAATCCAAGGGTTTACAAACCAGTGCCGGGGTATCTACAACAAGTATCCTAGCTTTATAGACAATGAAGATATCACATGTATGTGGAATATGAAATATGTGGGTCAGAAGTTGAAATAAACTACGGTGCAGCAACAACGGTGAAATAGCGATATTCAAATGATCGGAAGTACGTGTGCGTGTGGGTCAAGCTTGTATTTCCAACACATGTTCCGACTTAGGCAGGCACTCGGTGGAAAATCGAAGCTAAGAGAATATATGGCTGATAAATGGTCTTCGACAGTCCATCGGAATACTGATAAATTTGGTTCATCCCCAAACACTAGATTTTGCTTCCGCCCGTATCCACCCTTGTATATTCTTTCTTGATAGGGCGGTTGATGCGACGATCTTCTTTGCTACCACCATGTCCCTTTTTTTTCAGTTTTACGCTGCGCTTGAAGGATTCTTCACTGGGCTGAAACGTCGGGCTCGCGGCGTGCTCCCAACTCGACGGTCGACTGCTAGCGCTGCGGATGCCCTTCACTACTGCGAGATTTCGTCGACGCATTCCAATCAATCAATTCTGCGGGAGGTGCATGAAAAGAAAACCGCGCTTGACGTGCAAAAACTTGGCCAATAACTGAACAGGCTCCCCCGTAGTTCAAGTTTGTGTGTTTCCCCTTGTCTTTTGATTATCTCTGGAATCTGATTCTTCTTAGAGTGTAGCGCGCGACCTCGTCCCCAAACGCCATGAGACCGGATCCAAACCCGATACTGCCACTCGAGGAACGAGGTCAACCTCTGTTGCCCACTGGCACTATTTCTTCACCTTCCTTTGAACAGCATCCGTCTAAACTCAAATCCGCCCTCCACCAATCTAATGATTGCCTGCATAACAGCACGATCTTCGGGGGGAATTCCAAGACAGTTCTAGCGCTCAAATTACCTAACAGCTCCGTGATCGCAATCTCGTGGGTCGCATACGGTCAGATACGGTCTTATCTCCGGTACTGTCTTCCTGGGACTCGCAACCTTTATGACACAGCTTTTCTGCTGTTTTTTCGCTAGCGCGCGCGCCGCGTTAATGCCTATCACCCCCGGAAGCTCTGTCGCATTCAATCATGTACGGTCCGGCGAACTGGTGCCACATCGACATATCTGGCTCTCGGACCGCGCCAGCGGTCTCAATTACGGCCGGACGGAAGTAATCTGGGCAGAAGTTCCCCGAGAATAACTTCCCATTTGCAGCCGCTGCGCAATCATCTGCCAGCTGTCGCGATATATATCAGCACGGATCGTGGTTCCGATGGTGACTCTTGCACCCAAAGCTCATGGGTGAGACCCGATTCCACAGACTTCAGACTGCCCCGAAGGCGTGCAAAAATGTTCACAGACGCAGGTAGGTTGGCCATACTTATCTCGGGAACTGCACAAAATTAGCGTCGTAGAATCATTGGTGACTTCAATCGCTTCTGATGCAGGACTCAGGCACGCGTGGCTAACATGAGGCCTGTGTGCCCTTCCACTTCTCTTTGCTTCCTTTTGATTGCTGAATGTCTTCTACCAGTGAAGCCGTCCTCGTGCCCTGCACGGATATCCTCCGCCAGGAATGCCCGCGGTGTGCATCCACACTCTCCGCGGTCCACGACTAACGCATCGTGCATGCCAGCATCAAGCATGGGTGGACGGATGGGGAATATTTGGTGACTTGGACGTAGATGTTCTCATTAAGAAGATCACAGACATTATAATGGATAACAGTGTGAAACCTGAACAGTGGGCAATGACGGAGGAGGTATTCAACAAGTCTTGGATGCCGATAGAGGCGCTTCGGGAGCCCTAGACTGAGGGTTACATATCTGCCTTTATGCCGTTTATTTTGTATTCCATCCAATTTCGTGATCTTAGTGCTACATAAGTGCGACGGATCTTTTTAGTTCCAATTGAGCACGGCTTCATCAGTCAACCGGGCCATTGTATCCCCACTGCTTCTATCAAATACGACAGCAAGCTGTCAAGTTCATTGCCAAATGTGGAACAAGAGAACACACGGCAGAAGAACTCACTGATGCTCCAGCCTTCAATGCGATGATCGCGTGTGAAGTGCCTTTAATATCGGATATTCTGGCATATATCAATAGGTGATCTTTCACCTGCTCCCACTTCTGCCCTCAATGAATTCCGACGCCGAAACCCCCTCCGAGGATGACTTATCGTTCTGGAACAACCGAAATTTGAAAATTCCGTGTGCTTATCCTCGGCCGTGCGAATGCCGGCAAAACAACAATACTTGAGAGACTAACCGGAGCCTCCATGGACGAGGCGGAGGTCTGGCGGGATGGAGAAATATTGCCTGGCCAGGTACGTCGGCAGTTGGAACACTTCAATTATCATGGCTGATTGAGTTGATCCAGACAGTGAGGGGCCAGATAGATGTATGTTCTTAGACTGTTGTTTTTATTTGGTCTCTAAAGGCCCAAAGCGCGGTTTGCACAACATCGATGATGAGATCCACTTTCGCCCCAAGCCTGGATTTGTCTTTCACGATTCGCGTGGTGTCGAAGCAGGCTCGGCCACAGAACTCTCCACTGTTCAGCGGTTCGTGGAGGAGCGGTCATCAGGAGCGAAGGATCTTCAAACTCAGCTGCATGTCATATGGTATCATTGTTGTTGTTTCTTCTTCTGCCATGCAACATGGATTTTTTGACACATTCTTCAGGATGTGCCTTCCTCTTGATGAATGTCGGGAGCTATTTGAGAGTGAAAGGGACATTTTCCGGCTGTTGAAGGGCACAGGTGAGTGGCAAAGAGAACCAGCATTGAGGCTTTCTTTGATTGACAAGCTGTAGTTCCACTGGTCGTAATATTTACAAAGCGGGATGGGGCTGTCTCCAAGGAAACATCCCAGATCCTCATAGACTCTCCAGGAAATACTCGTAGCCGGTCCATTAGGAAAGAAGCACGCAGCAAAGCAGAACTCGAGGTTATTAACCGCGTGAAGGAACTTGAGGGAGAGCTGAGGGGCCTGGGCCTCACTGACAATAACACAGTGTTTCTGACAACCGGTGGTATATTCATTGATATTGGTATTGATAGTGGTGTGCTGACCATCTTCAGGGATGGAAATGCCTACGGTTGATGCGGAAAAATCATGTCAACAACTGATTGACTTGACGGAGGAGTGTTTAACTGGGCCAAGAATCAAGACATTGCTATCAGTGGTGTGGGGCCATAATCTGTTGAAGCGTGGATTCTGGTGTTTATATTGGTAAGGAGTTGCTTCACTAACCGGGCACCAATGACTGATTTTTGATAAAGGGCCTTGAAATACAATACTTCAAATGGTATCATTGGGTGCATATTGAAATTTGTTCTGTTGATGCATTTTCCCTGTTTTTAGGAGGTGCAAAACTAGGCTCAGGAGCACCAAGCATGTGTAACTTGATACAACGTATTTTCAGTAACATGGTGAGTAACATGACCAACGAGGAGAACACAGATGGGCTGCTGAACTTCCTGAAAACTACTGTAGTCGGTAAGATAGCACAGTTCCCACCAAATGGCCAGACTGACTAGTCTTCCTTCTTGTGTGTGTAGCTTGTGAGCCTACCTACCCCTTTGCCATTGGCCTGCTTCCTCTGCTCACTGGTCCTCCTTTTGCGCTTGTGTAGCGTGTGAGCCTGCCCCTTTGCCGTCAGCCTGCTCCCTCTGCTCACTGGTCCTCCTTTTGCGCCTGTGTAGTGGGTGAGTCTTCCCCTTTGCTGTTGGCCTGCTCCCTCTGCTCACTGGTCCTCATTTTGTGCCTGCGTAGCATGTGAGCCTGCCCCTTTGCCATCGGCCTGCTCCCTCTGCTCACTGGTCCTCCTTTTGCGCCTGTGTAGTGGGTGAGTCTGCCCCTTTGCCGTCGGCCTGCTCCCTCTGCTCACTGGTCCTCCTTTTGCCCCTGCGTAGCATGTGAGTCTGCCCCTTTGCTGTCGGCCTGCTCCCTCTGCTCACTGGTCCTCCTTTTGTGCCTGCATAGCATGTGAGTCTGCCCCTTCACCGTCGGCCTGCTCCCTCTGCTCACTGGTTCTCCTTTTGCACCTGCGTAGCATGTGAGTCTGCCCCTTTGCCATCGGCCTGCTCTCTCTGCTCACTGGGCCTCCTTTTGCACCTGCATAGCATGTGAGTCTGCCCCTTTGTTGTCGGCCTGCTCCCTCTGCTCACTGGTCCTCCTTTTGCACCTGCGTAGTATGTGAGTCTGCCCTTTTGCCGTCGGCCTGCTCCCTCTGCTCACTGGTCCTCCTTTTGCACCTGCGTAGTATGTGAGCCTGTGCCTTTGCCGTTGGCCTGCTCCCTCTGCTCACTGGTCCTCCTTTTGCACCTGTGTAGTATGTGAGTCTGCCCCTTTGCTGTCGGCCTGCTCCTTCTGCTCACTGGTCCTCCTTTTGTGCCTGCATAGGATGTGAGTCTGCCCCTTTGGCCGTCGGCCTGCTCCCTCTGCTCACTGGTCCTCCTTTTGCGCCTGCATAGGATGTGAGTCTGCCCCTTTGCTGTCAGCCTGCTCCCTCTGCTCACTGGTCCTCCTTTTGTGCCTGCGTAGCATGTGAGTCTTCCTCTTTGCCGTCAACCTGCTCCCTCTGCTCACTGGTCCTCCTTTTGCGTCTGCATAGCATGTGAGTCTGCCCATTTGCTGTCAACCTGCTCCCTCTGCTCACCAGTCCCCCTTTTGCACCTGTGTAGTATGTGAGTCTGCCCCTTTGCTGTCGGCCTGCTCCCTCTGCTCACTGGTCCTCTCCTTTTGCACCTGCGTAGGATGTGAGTTTGCCCCTTTGCTGTCGGCCTGCTCCCTCTGCTCACTGGTCCTCCTTTTGTGCCTGCGTAGCATGTGAGTCTTCCTCTTTGCCGTCAACCTGCTCCCTCTGCTCACTGGTCCTCCTTTTGCGTCTGCATAGCATGTGAGTCTGCCCATTTGCTGTCGACCTGCTCCCTCTGCTCACCAGTCCCCCTTTTGCACCTGTGTAGTATGTGAGTCCTGCCCCTTTGCTGTTGGCCTGCTCCCTCTGCTCACTGGTCCTCCTTTTGCACCTGCGTAGGATGTGAGTTTGCCCCTTTGCTGTCGGCCTGCTCCCTCTGCTCACTGGTCCTCCTTTCGCGCTTGCGTAGGATGTGAGTCTGCCCCTTTGCCATCGGCCTGCTCCCTCTGTTCACTGGTCCTCCTTTTGCGCTTGCATAGTATGTGAGTTTGCCCCTTTGCTGTCGGCTTGCTCCCTCTGCTCACTGGTCCTCCTTTTGCGCCTGAGTAGCATGTGAGTCTGCCCCTTTGCTGTCAGCCTGCTCCCTCTGCTCACTGGTCCTCCTTTTGTGCCTGAGTAGCATGTGAGTCTGCCCCTTTGCTGTTGGCCTGCTCCCTCTCCTCACTGGTCCTCCTTTTATGCCTGCGTAGCATGTGAGTCTGCCCCTTTGTTGTTGGCCTGCTCCCTCTGCTCACTGGTCCTCCTTTTGCACCTGCATAGCATGTGAGTCTGCCCCTTTGCTGTTGGCCTGCTCCCTCCGCTCACTGGTCCTCCTTTTGCACCTGTGTAGCATGTGAGTCTGCCCCTTCACCGTCGGCCTGCTCCCTCTGCTCACTGGTTCTCCTTTTGCACCTGCATAGCATGTGAGTCTGCCCTTTTGCCGTCGGCCTGCTCCCTCTGCTCACTGGTCCTCTTTTTGCACCTGCGTAGGATGTGAGTCTGTCCCTTTGCCATCGGCCTGCTCCCTCTGCTCACTGGTCCTCCTTTTGCACCTGCATAGCATGTGAGTCTGCCCCTTTGCTGTCGGCCTGCTCACTCTGCTCACTGGTCCTCCTTTTGCACCTGCGTAGCATGTGAGTCTGCCCCTTTGCTGTCGGCCTGCTCCCTCTGCTTACTGGTCCTCCTTTTGTGCCTGCATAGGATGTGAGTCTGCCCCTTTGCCATCGGCCTGCTCCCTTTGCTCACTGGTCCTCCTTTTGCACCTGCGTAGGATGTGAGTCTGCCCCTTTGCCATCAGCCTGCTCCCTCTGCTCACTGGCCCTCCTTTTGCACCTGCATAGGATGTGAGTCTCCCCCTTTGCTGTCGGCCTGCTCCCTCGGCTCACTGGTCCTCCTTTTGCACCTGCGTAGTTTGTGAGTCTGCCCCTCTGCTGTCAGCCTGTTTCCTCTGCTCACTGGTCCTCCTTCCCACCTCCATAGGATGTGAGTCTGCCCCTCTGTACATTCAATTCATTCTCTTCATATTCTCTGTCCACCCACAAAAGGCCATCATCCAACATGTTGAATCTGTGGTTTCTTCACTATTTCATATGCCTGCCCCAGTATTTACTGTTTCTCTGCTCTGATCACTCCCTATGTTCTGACTGCTTGCGTACAGGAACCCACCGATGTTCCTGTCCCTGGCTGTTGCAGTCTGTATGCTTCACCTTTTTACCCCGGATTGTTCCCTCCATCTTTACTATTTGCTCTTCACAGTGATGATGGTTGTGTTCCATGCGGTCCAGCCTGCTGTCCTCACCCTTGTGTCATCCACTGCCAAAGATTGGATACAGACTGTGGCCTCTTTCATTGATGATAACAAAGTGCCTCTGCACAAGAAGGCCAATACAATTACTGCTCAGGTAGCAGCTATTGTTGGGGACATGAAGCATAGGAATATCATCCCACGGCTGAACCTCCAACATCTCCCATGGAAGTTTCCAGACAGGGAGGCAGCAATCCTTGCTACTGAGCTGTCTCAATCTATTGTGGCCAATCTCATGTAACCCCCTGTATTTCTTATGATGAAACCTTATGTGGACAATTTCGTTGAATTGTGACCAACATTACAGCTGTTTGAAGAAGTAGTGACACTCATCAAATTTTTATGCATAAGCACAAATTTGACTTCTCATTTTGTCGAGCTCATTGCTGGCTCAATTCTCCACGGATTTTCTCGAATATAGGCGCGTTCGAAAGCGGCGAAGAGGGGCTTCCAGACAGTACCCTACTCGCTGGGTAGAACATAATTTGTATGTCCCAACATTCAGGCTGCCTGGTTGAACCAGATGCGGCAACAGCCATATCTTCACCATCTGTCAACCAATTTGTCTAAATTCAGATGATTCTGAAAGCTAGGATTGAGGGACAGCCATAGGGTCTAATATCTTTTGGTTTTCCACCAAGGCAATCTACCAGGAATGGATATTCAGTCCAGGTCAGTAACTCCATTCTTACGGGTGATAATCATTCATGTTTCATTTTGGGAATACGCACTACTGATTGCCTTCATGCTAGCCTTCAGAAACATCTGAATTTATGGGAATTGGTTAACAGATGGTGAAGATCTGGCCGTTGCCGCATCTGGGTCAAACCAGGCAGCCCGAATCTTGGGACATACAAATTATGTAATCTGCCCAGCGATTCTGAAGATGATGAGCGCTGTTCTGCCTGGGGTGCGTAATACTGTCTTTCCATGTAGTGCATCGACTCATACTACAGTCCTCAAGTGCTCGACTCACCAACTTCCCGTGGTACTTTGAGATGGACAATCTCATTGGCAAGCAGCCCAACTCGCAGCCTGTTGCTGTCAGCAATAGCAACAGTGGGGAGTTCCTCATCATGGACACTAACAATTCCATTGCCAACTCCTCTGATGGTCCCACCATTGATGTCGACAACGACAACAACACGGAGGATCCCATCCAGGCCGAGGGCGATGCTAGCAACTCCAACACAGACAGCATCACTGCTGTAGCTGCCACCAGCTCGAAGCACAAGAAGACTGCTGTGCAGCAGTCATTGTATACTTGGGCTAACAGTACCACGGCACCAGGCCTGCATACAAGAAGGGCAAGGTGGACATTGACTCGGTCGTGAAGCAAGAGCAGGAGACGCAGTGCCGTCAGCTCGACCTTGCAGCAATCGAGGCAAACACTGAGCTCAAGCATGTGAAGGCCCACCACATCCACACCAAAGAGATTAATGCCCGCCACGCTAAAACAGTGACTATGGGGCTAGCGGTGAAATAACCACAAAACCAAACCTTGTAAATGAATACGCGGTTTGATAATGCAACTACAACAACTCAAACACTATAATCCTCGTGCAGGTTCGGGGTTCCAATCCAGTATAGATTGTGGCAATTTGAACTCTAGTTCTCTTTTGGAAGCAAGACTTTATAGGTCTACAAGTTGTATAGATAAATTGCTGGAAACTGTTCTAGGTGCAATTGCGGATAGTCAGACAAGATTTTATGTTCAACAGTTTTGTATGATGTGGGTCTAGGTATGGAGGTAGTACTCCGATGTGAAACGCAAGTGATTCTTATGAAATCCCGATTCTAATAGTATCTGCGGTTGCTAATCCTTGCGAGATTACAGCCAATTGTCAAGTCTGATCTGTTTCCTTATATTCCATGCATACATTCTGTTTATCCAATATGTCCATGCACCGTTTATAAAGATCCAAATCCAACACAGATAATATTCAAACAGGGAAAACAAATGAAACTTGGTATAGCTTCTGGGTGTCTCCGAATGAATGCCTACTCGACCAGTTAAGCGTGAAGCATAGTGGCTTTGTGTCCACCAGGTGGGGTGAGATTCACTGGCATCCCTCCCATAACTATCCACTTAAATACTTTACAGGATTCTAAATATAAACGAGACAGATACAAATGTGCAGCAGGGTTCAGGGTATATGACTAGTGGTATGGCAGCTAGCTGATGAACTCCTGTCGGATATCAAGTGATTAGTAAAACAGAACAGATTTATAAGGAACATCGACGAGCTGAGCTTAACAATGAGTCAAGATCTACATCGCTAGAACAATTGTGATGGGATATTGTTGATATGTCAACTTTTAGCCGACTTCCTTGTCAGCCGACCATTGCCCTCCTTGGTAACCATGTAGAGACTGTACCTATAATACAATATGGTAGGCCCTAGCCCCACACAGTAATGCAATATGCATGGTCATGGCCACATGGCCAATGATACCCACAATGCAATATGTCCATTGCCACCTGGGTCCACCACAGTAGCCGCCAAATTTGCCCCTCTTGGTGTTCCGGGCTCGGCTTTTTATTTTATTTTTTTGATGCTGTTGATGGTGCTTCCCACCCGTTCCCGTTTCAGTTCCTATCGGCTATTTCATGATTTTTGATGGAAACAATATTGATGGCGGCCTTTTGCTCCTTCCCCTGCTTGGATCGCCTCTCAGCAATCCTCCGGGATTTCCTTTTGTGCCTGATCATGCCTCTATTATTTTTACCGGCATTTCCCGTTTCCTCGGCATTTCCCTTCATCAATTAATTGTTCGGCCCCTACAATTTTCCAGCTACGTATTCATTCTCTCCTCCTGCTGTCCTTCTCCGGTTTCATTGGCATTTTCTCCCTCACTTTTAATTATTTATTGATTTCATTCTGCCTTGCCTAAATTTCCATCTTGACTCTGCCTTTTTCATTTCTGATTCCCCTCAGCCGTGGAGGCTCCACATTTCCGCGCAACTCGCATTAACCGGCACTTATCCAGTGCTTTGCATATTCGCCGAAATGCTGTTTCTAGCCACGTGTGACGTGCATGTGAGCGAGTTGCAGCCACGCGCTTGGCAAATGCGGAGTCCGCAAATCCACCAAGTCCGTCTCTCTCACTCAGGACAGTGTACCTCATGGCTCATCAACTCTGATTTCTATGCCACATTCTTTCACCCTTCCCCCCCCCCCCCCCCCCATCCACCTCAACCCAGGACAACACCATTCATGAAAATAAATAGGATTTTTTGTGAGACGGCATTTTGCATAAATAAAGAACTCCACGCTACGCCTTCGACTTGTACAGGGGTTTGGGTCTCGGTCTCGCCACCTTCTCCCTTGCATTATTACCTCTTGTCTGGGTGCTGGTATGTGCGCTGGTATGTATTGTTAGCTGATTTGTTACGCATCATGACTCTCACTTGACTTACTTAGACTTTGACCTCGTACGGTGTCCTTCGCCTGTGTCCGGGCCCACCCCACGGAGTCTCTTCGCGCGCCGAGGTTCCTCTGTCTCTACCACCTTCTCCCGCCGTCTCTTTTTGCCCTGGCCCTTACCTTCACCTTCGCCCACTCCATTCTCCGCGCCACTTTTTTCTGTTCTTTTTATCAGGTTAGTCATTGTGTCATCCACATTAAGATCACACTAGCTTACTTTTTGGCTGCGCGCCCTCCCCCAGTGCCCTTCCTTTTGGCCTCACCGTCTCTGTGTTCCTCGCCGTCATTGACATCATCGTCTTCCCTACGATTTTATAGGTCAGTCATATCTTCCTTCTCTTTAACGTCACGACTTTACCTCACAATCTCACCAGACTCCAGGATTTGCCCCAGCACCCATGTTACATCGCCCACGGCTGCCAGCCAATCGTCTTTCTCCTCTGCAGATCGCTTCTGGGCCACCTCGCCCCACCATCCCAATGTGGCCATCACCTGCAAGATGCCGTTTTTCCCGTGCATAGCAGCCATTGCGCTCCAATCGGCCTCTTCCAGGCGTGATAGCTCCCCATTTTCCAGTGTGACCCGCTCGTTGGGCTGCAGTCCATTCCACCATTTCCACCACCCTCCCACCCACAACTCTTCATTTTTTCATGTGCCCAACGTCTCACCCAGAGTGGGGGGCAACGTCCACTTCCTCCCCCTGGAAAGCCATCCCCCTATCTGCCCCGGCCGATTCTTCTTCGCCATCTGATACGTACATTCGGTGAAGCCCCACACAGCTTCAAACTCAAGGAACTTCTGCACGCATAGCGCCCACTGGAGTCCCCACCCCCTCCCGCACTCGAATGTGGCATGTGCACGCCCCAGCTCATCCGTCCACTCAGCTCTATTGTCGCGGTGCCAGTACTCATCGTACTCGGCCTGCCGCTCCACCTCCCCATCCTCGTCTGTCCGAGTTGTGGGGTAGGTTGTTGTACCAGCAGGAGGCAATCGTCGTCATGATGGGGGGCGTGGTCGCGGTGGGGGGCATGGCCGTGGTGGGGGGCGTGGTCGTGGGAGGCGTTGTCATCACGGTGGAGGGCATGGTCACGGGAGGCGTCGTCATCACAGTGGGCGCAGTGGAGGGTGTTGTCGCAGTCGGCACCGTTGTCGCGCAGGGGGGCGTCGCACCCTCGCTCAGCCCTCCCAGACCCAGATTCGGATTCTTCTGCTCTAGATACAGCTCGCGCGTTACATTCAGCCTCCGCTACACAATGTTATCAGATATTCTTTTCACCTCAAAGATATACGTACAAAAACATTCCCTCGCAAATGAAATCATACTTTTTTCCACTTGCTCGAACCCTTGCCAGTCGTGTTTTGGCCAGTTCACCGGCGCCAAACCCTTTGTTTTTCCTGCATGCACACTTCAATGTCAAGTAAGTGTTATGCCGTACGTCACACTCATTTGTCTTACCTTCGCATTCTGATTTTCCCTCCCCGTATCCCAATAGGCCCGGCCAACAGTACGCTCGCGCACATGCCGAAGCGCTGCTGGATGGCATCTACAAATAGCTGGAGGTAGTAGGCCGCATTTTCTAGGTTCCTGCGCACCATAATCAATATTTCGAATCACCACATCCAACTTGACTCACGCAGCAATCTCCTCTGGGGTCTTGGTAGGACTGTCCACCAGTGACGCCTCCCAGCCTCTCAAATCCTCTTGGTGCTCCCGTTCCATCGCCAGCTGGCACTCATGCTGAAATGCCGGCGTCTCTTCGCCCCACACCTCCGCCGTCACCTTGGCTATCACATCAATATATTCTGGCATGGGCCAACAGTCAGTGGGGGAATGATATATCACCATCTCTCGTGAGAGACTGTCCGTGATACATCCAGGTCTCTGGGCTAGAGACACAGCTGATATATCATCCCAGAGGCAGCTCCCTTTGGGGGTAGGCAACAGCAGGCACTGCCTACCATTGCCGGCGGTCTTGAGGCCATCGAGCTCGTCGTCAGCCACGACGTCGAGCTCGGGGCAAGTGTTTTTCAGGTGTCTTCTCGCTTGCTTCTCGCTAAAAAATGTGATTTGCATCAGATACATCAACCCCAATCAATCGGAGCGTGTACCTTCGGGGCAGCACCCCGCCGCGCATCAAATGTCGGCCCCCTTCCTCATGGACGTTATCGGAAGACGTGTGCTCGCCGTTGACAACGACGTCGAGCCTGCCAACCACGATAACCCAATCAGGAAATTATCCCGCCGAACCCGCCACGAAACGCCGGGCTCATTTCTGGATCATTCCCCTTGAAAGTTTGGGGATTGAAAGGTACAATTAACATCTACTACACAGAGGGGCAGCCTAAAAAGGGCTGGCAGGAAATATATAATAAGCAGATCAATCCTCTGCACTACCCGCTGCATTCCAGCATACCCAGGTGCAAAATTTGCACTATGGCCTTGTATGCGCCGGTGAGGTGTCCGTCTCCGCTGGCACCTTCGCACGCTCCAGGGCAGCCACTGCTGCAGCGCAGCCGATTGCTCCCACCCTGTGTCGGAGCTCTCTCAGTCCGGCGGGCGGACACTTCACCCGCACCTCTCAACGCCACATCCACTCATCGTAACATGATTAATCGAATGAACAGCGTGCGCGCGACGACACAGCGACACCTCGCGATATGGCGTCGTCCCGCCGCGCACACCGCATGGCCTGTGTGCTCTTCTCCGTATGCAATCCAGGGGACCGAGCCGACCATTGCGGCGGCTCGGTACTGGGTGGGTAGCGAGATCCTGGGCAGTACCGCCGCAAGCTGATAAAATGATCACCCCCACGGCGCGGCGACCGCTGCGCGCGCTCTGTGCACAGCGGGACGTCTATCGGGGTCGCGAGAGATGCAGACGTCGCGACTGCTTGACATATCGTAGGAAAGAACAGGAGCTTCGGAGGAAGACACGCACACTTCTACGAGATGGCTTGCATAGCAAGCGACGAAGCCGAGGTGAAAGAGTATACGCTGTCTTCTTGTACCATTACACGCTGAGGTGACTTCGAAGTAAAATTTTGAGGTGTTCTCTTTATCATGTCATTTTCAGCGTTTCGGGAGATCTCCGAGGAAAGCCATTACTCGGGGAAGCTCGAGCGAGAGTGAAGGGAGTGAGCAAAAGAGGTGTTACGTGTCATAGTCTCGGCATCGGCATCGACGGCAAAGAGTTCGGGTAGCCCGGGCCACCCTTCCCGGCTGGATGAGCACACACCGTTTACCTTCGTTTCAGTCTCTCCCGGATTCAGCAAAAATTCTGAATAGATAGAAATTTTTAGAATCGCCAGCCATATCTGCCCATGCGATATTGGGTTTGTTAGTTCAAAACTAGTTCTGAACCGCGCTTCCCAAATGAGGTTGGAATTCACCGGTATTGCCTCACCAATTTCTCGGAAGGCAGGCGTTTATGGCGAGGAGAATGCGGAGCAAAGTTCTGTACGAAATTTTAGAGACTCAAGGTAAGACAGAGATGTGTGGCATTTGAACGAACACGAACATCAAAACGGGCCAATATCTTTACAGACCATCTGAATGACATTCGGGAAATATAGTTATAGATTGATAGAGTTCTACTGTACTCGAATACCAAAATCTGAGTGCAACGATTCAATTTTGCGAGCAGCATATAATTTTGAATTCATCAGTCGCATCAATAGTGCCTAAAACAGTACTGGAGCTCATTCAACCAACAATTGTCTACCGAACAACCAAGATGGTCACCATATATTGTGTCCCGTACCGACCAATATCATTCATGGGCTCATTTTGCAACCTTTTCTTGCTCTGTGGCATTTTCATTGTGCTCCTCGATGTCGACACGGACGGAACCTGGTTCAAACTTCACTTTTGGCTTGATGGATGTTTGATTGACAGATAGAATGCTCAAGCAGCGTTATTGTTTCGCGATTCCCGGTCAGGCAATTCACCTATGATGTATAAACCCCTCATGCTTAGCATTAGGAGAATCTGCTGCAGGGTTTTGTGCAGAGGGCGAAGGTTTGTTTAATTCGGAATCTTCCGAGGGTGGGCCGGGCGGCCGAGCCAATAGAATCAAACCATCAGAGCAGGCGCTTGTTCTGAGCATTAAGCGCCAGCGTGCAAAGTCGGGGCAAAAACGTCGGAATCGCAACAATAAACGGAGATCCAAGTGCTCGTTCGGAATTGTGCTTCATAGATGTAGCCTGTGGTGACAATTTACATGTCATGTGGATTTACAAAATATATACTGCACAAAGGCGGCCCCAAAATGGTGTGCATAAAAACATCCGGGGCATTGCAATGGAAGGAAACAGTAGCAAGGGAGCAACACACCAGACACCCATGTGTGTTGATCAGGGCGCTGAGGACGCTGAGGACGCAGGCCGGCGGCACAGCATAAGACCAACATGCACAAGCAGCATTTTTGTGGAGCAGGCAATGTACAGTGAAGTAGGCAGCGACCGACAGCGAACAGGTGAGTGTCTTACAGGAGCGGCGAGCGTCGGGCAGCGGCGGAAGGCGGCGGAAGGTGGGCAGTGGGAAGCGCGCAGCGGGAAACGGCGGGCAGTGACGACGAGCGTCGAGCAGCAGCATCGGAATGCGGACAGCGTAGCGAACGGATAGGTTAGGTTCAAGCAAGCCGGTTTCCGCAGGTCCATGTAGCTCGCAGGAGTCACGGTGCTGGTGTAAAAGTACGGAAAAAATGTTGTGGAGAAGGCAAGAAGGACAGAACGAAGTGGTACAGCTTTTGATTAGTAGTGCTATGCCATAAAGAGCAGGAAAATTGCTGAAAGGTACCGGTAAACGGCGGGCGTGCGCTGCTGCTGCTGTGTGCCGCGGCGCAACTGCAGGAGCCGGTAGCACCGGTTAATGGTTGATGTAAGCCGAGGGGTGGGCTGGGATGATGTAAAGATCAGTCCAAGGAGCAGAGATCCGGCGGACGAGAATGGTAGCAAGCAGAAGGGGTGCTGGTGGTCAAAAGCAGCCAAGAGGATCCGAAAGTAACATCGACAAACACTTGCCAAACGCATTGCTACACGCCAACAGGCGCTGGGCCGCTGGCAGCGAGCGCACGCGAGCCCAGCGGGGAGCGGCTGAATACCCCCAAAGGTTTGTGTAGATCAATCTGATTTCTTTGATGGATCCGAACAACCAGAAATAGATTGGGCGGGAGCGCGCTACGGAGCGGCGGTGAGCGGCAACCGGGCAAGCGGGCGAGAGGCGCGTGCGTAGACACGCGGGAGAGATTTCCTAAAAGGTCAGTGTCTCTCGAATGATATATCATGCCGTCTCTGGAGGAGAGACGTGGATATATCACGGACAGTCTCTCGCTAGAGACAAGTGATATATCAATTCCCCACTGGGGCCTGCATGGGCTCGCCAGCCGCCTCCGAGCGCCTCTTGAGCACAGCGAGTCGCGCTTCTACGCGTGGTTTGACACGCGACTCGTAGTATTTTCGGGAATAAAAGTGGCCAACACGACTCCGTTGTGGCTTCGGAGGCGCACTGTCCAAAATTCCAGTAAACAGGTCCTTGAAGGCGGCTTGGTCGGTTTTCAACAGACCCCCGTATTCCTCACGGTACCACTGCCCGATTCGCTGAGAATATATCCGTGAGTTTATAATTGACTAGTCGTGCCTATAAGACCGGTGTCTTACCCCCTGAGTTTTTTTAGATACTTCGCGCGAAACACTTGCTCTTCCTCCGTCATGACTTCGTGCACCACCTCACCTGCTGCTGAATCCGGTGGGTCCTCGATGTCCTCTGCGAAGTCTTTGTCATCAGCGAGGTGGTAGCCGTATTTTTTGAGGTATAGCTTAGCCATTCTCGTGTAGAATGGCCCCGCCCTCTTCGCCTCTGATTCTCGTAACCACTCCTCCTTCCTCCGCCCGAAGAACACCTTTTTGGTCCCGTGAATCCAGGACAATTTCCCTGGGCGCGCCTTGGGCTCCCCTTTCCTGTGTCGACTGATTTTCTTTTTGACAACGGTGATCACAGCAGGGGCGGCAGGAGGCCCATCAGGGCGAGGAGATTCGGTTGCCTGGCCATTCGGGGCGTGGGGGGGTGTGCGGGGAGTCGGCTTCCAGAACCCCAGGTGAGCGAGGTTGCTCACCGAGAGGAGACGCAGTTGCATCGGGGCGTACGATGTCACCAGTGGGCTGGGTTGGCATTAGGTCTGACATTGTCGTTGCCTTTTTTTTGGTTTGCGTTTTGTTGAGTGGGTACGTTGTTGACACAAGCTCTCTTTTCGCGTGGGTAATCCTTTCCTGCTCATCCCCGAAAATTCTTTGATGCGTTACGCCAGGTTACAATTATCCGCAACAGAAGAAAAAAAGTAGATTGTATTTTAATCGTCATCAACCCAATATATGCCCTCTGAAAAGGCCTGGGCCTCGTCGTAGTTCGCCGTGGACAAAACCCGAGGCTTTCCCCCCCCGTGCCTCTGCCTTGAGGAAAGCCTCTTTGGCTTCCCCACTGTGGGGCAACATCATGTTAGCAGGCCTCACGCCGCATGAGATGAGCACAAATCGATCTGAAAAAACAACGCGTCCACACCACAATGCGAAAAGTCGTGCTGTTTCAGGAACCTCCTCCCACGTGGTGCTGATACTCGAGGTGCTCGACACAGACGTACTCTCGGGTGACGCTGACCGTGTATCGCCGTTCTGGTGGCTCGGCCCCGCCAGCGCCAACCCTTGTAGGTTAGGCATGCAAAACTTTTTACTTGGGGAATGTTCCTTTCAATACGACTTCGTATAAGCTCGAGACAGGCAAGACTCACAGGTCCATCTGGAGGGCTGGTTCCACGACATGTCCACGATTCCGCTGGGGGCCTGGAATTGGTCTGATCGTAGTTGCTGCGTGTTTAGGTTCCGGGGGGTGAGGGTGGACACCGAGCGCGCAGTGCTGCTGCCACTCGGCGATGCATCCTTGCATCGTATGGTGGCCGCGCTGCGCCCCTGAGGGATATCTGCTTACCATGGCTTTCACCACAGTCCTGTAGAAGTACATTTAGCCTGCCCACCCGTCACTCTTCAGGCTCACCAGTTGTGCCAGACACCCACACTCCTCCCTTGCGTCACAAGATACATTGGGGAGTTTCCCGTTCCAGCTTCGCTTGACTCGTCGCGCACTGGTGGAAGGCACCAGAATCGGGGATCGTGCGCCGCGTTGTCGAGCTCGGGGATCATGTCCGTGGATGTCATGTTGGTCGGGCTTGCCATCGCAGTCATTGGGCAATTTGGCGAAGCGAGAGATGGCCCTGAGGCCTGATGTCTATCGCTTGGTCACAAGTCACGCGGCATGGAGAACTTTCTGCACCTTCGTGCGCTGTGGGACTTTCCTCACCTTCGTGCGCTGTGGGATGATAGCATTCTCCCCGATCCTCCGGACCATACCTTTTTTTTTTTTTACACACCTACTTGGCTGTCGATGCCCAGTGTGCTGGTGCTGCATGGCTGGATCAACTCATGCGCGATGGCCTTCCGCTTCCTGTGCACTGGTCGCTGTGGTGATCAAGACATGATGCGTCGGCGGAGGAAAGTCATTTAAAATGGCTATTTCGACGTAAGTATCCTTTTCGTGGGACTCCTCACCCCAAGCGCGCAGCGCAGACTCTGGAATTCCTGCGTGCAACCCGAGGGACCAGCGTCTCCGATGCCTGCACTGCAGGTGCAGATGGATAAAGAACGGAGCTGCTTTGGCGGCATGGAGGTGTATGGGCAAATGAGAATAAGCAGAAATGAATAGAAAAACCTCGCGTATACCTAGAATCACAATCTATTGAGCTCGGTCTCGAAGCACAAGAGCTCGCACCGCTCTCTGGGGCACTCCGCTTCAAAACAATCGTGTTGATGTGGTAGTATAAGTGTGTGATGTATGTGACAATACGTGACATTTCCAAAAGCGGTCTAATCACCTCCCAGAACGCGGTACTCATTCCTTCCTCACTGTATTCCCCAGCTGCCTCGGACCCTCCGGAAAACAAAGTTCACTATGATACCATCTCAAAAATGAGATATTTCCAACTTCCGGCCTCAATACAGGCGCAATTCCGTGAGAGCAAGCATACAACCAGGCAAGGCCCCAACCAGACTGTATTTTGCTTTTATATATCTGTTTACAGCTCTCCAACCATCGTTTATGGATTGGTCGCGTCCACCTCGCGTTTTTGGCTGTTCTCCCTTCGGTGATGGAAACCAAAATTGCGAAATATATTGCGTGACACCTCGGCAGCCACCTCCTCCTCCAGTAGCTTCACATATCCCATATCTGGTCAGCACAAAAAATCCTAGCATTGGATCGGTATAACATACATCCAAATCTCTTCGATTGGAAATACTTTTTCAGAAGTCAAGGTTTCGACAAAAGTTAGCTTTCTCCAACGTAGGAATGGTTCCTCTTGCCTTGTATTTTTCTGGTTTTACTGAGAAACCTTTTTCAGAAAGCACATATATGGCTCTGTTCCTCAACGGCCCAAAATCTGGAGCCCCCACTCATCTCTGAAGACCGCAATCCCTCATGCAATCCTGTTATTGGTTGTTGCGAGGTATGTCTGATGATAATTGGACTCATATCCTCCTGTGCACGCCCCTTGCGCTCGGTTTTTTGCTCAGTCTGGCTACTCTAGTGTTACCACATATCCAAAAAAAAAAAAAGCGGGCTGTCGGTCGGCGGCGTACCAACGGGAGGATTAACTCTTTCATACTCGGGAATGGCGCGGCCCGCCCTTTCCGAGCTCTTACGGCAGATTACGACTGTGGCGCTTTGCTCTTTCTTGACCTCAACCTCCTCCTCGAACGCGGGAATGTGCTGCGTGATGATAAGACTACACGGTAGGACTCTGTGCGCACTTCTGCTCTCATTGTTGCCTCCCTCAGGCTTGCAAAGTAGGTATTCCAGTGAATAGCATCGCCCCCTCTCTCAATTTGTTTTGGTAGCCACTCGCCGACTGGCTCGTGTCATCCGCTGTGCTTAATAATTCCGCACTGCCCGATAATAATGTCTACACTCTTCCGGGACTGTAGCAATATAAGATGTTAGTCTTTTCGTGGCTGTCTTGTTTCCCGATCACTCTGATGTGTTTTGCGTTGTTGGTTACCTTTCTACCTCTTCCACACAAGGTGAGTCAAATTATGCCACTGGAATTTAGCTCACCCCGCATGCAAAACTATGCCAACGGGCCAACATCGGTCCGACATTATGCTGCAGACAGGCGAACATTACGACACTTATGAGCGGTATTTCGCTAGATACGTGTGTGCATGCGTGAATTGCGCGCTGATGCAGCTGAATTCAGGTGGGCTGTCTTTGCTTCAAGTTCGCGAATTGGACTATCGTTCGACGCGTGGTGATATGTGAGTTTATCGCTTGCTACCGAGTTCTTATATTTGATGCTGCGCTCATTAGCCGGACTGCCTCCGCACCCGGATGGAGATGGTGGACTAGTGAACTGTGATAGCTACGTGCGAAAGGTTTGCCGGCGGAAATTTGTGCCAGGTTTTTTCCATTAACAAACATGTTCCTCTTTAGCCGGACTGCCCCTGGACTCGGAGATAGTGGACTATCAAATTGTGATAGCTACGTGTGAAAGGTTGCCGACAGAAATTTGCGCCAGGGTTTTTTTCATTAACAAATCTTTCAGGGTGCAAGAAGAGGCCCCCAGTGATGGCACCTGCAGGCATCGCGGCACATTCATCTGTCCTACGTGTGAAAGGTTTGCCGATGGAGATTTGCGCCGGGTTTTTTTTTCATTAACAAATCTTTCAGGGTGCAAGAAGAGGCCCCCAGTGATGGCGCCTGCAGGCATCACAGCACATTCATCTGTCCTACGTGTGAAAGGTTTGCCGACGGAAATTTGCGCCGGTTTTGTGTTCATTAACAAATCTTTCAGGGTGCAAGAAGGCCCCCAGTGATGGCGCCTGATTTATCTGTGCTACGTGTGAAAGATTTGCTGACGGAAATTGGCGCCAGGTTTTTGTTTTTCATTAACAATCTTTTAGGATGCAAGAAGGGGTCCCGGTGGTGGCGCCTGCAGGCGTCGCAGCACATTCATCGGTCGTTCATCTGTCCTACGTGTGAAAGGTTCGCCGACGGAAAGTTGGGCCAGGTTTTTTTTGATTAGCAATCTTTCAGGGTCATCGCCATGAATGGAGCTTTTACGATTAACATGGAGATGTTTGGTTTGTTACGATGGGGTTGGGGAGGTGGCGCGGTTGACGGAGATTGGCTGGCGGAGTTTTTTTTGTTGCCGAGTATGTGTTTCTGAACACGTTGATTCTGGCGAGCGCTTACCCGTTTTCTTGGTAAAGGGTAATTCTGGAGAGAAGGCTGCAAAGGTGCGCTCAAGGCAAGGCGTGCAGCGGGGAGGTAAACTGAATGTAGTTCTCGTTTCGCGAATGCTGAATGGAGTTTTTGCATGAGAATATGATTATTTGCACTTGTCTCCCGGGTGGCTTCAGCTCCGACTACATTAAAATGGGGTCGGAGCTAGCTTTCTCGAATTCTGAAGCTATTTCCCTTGTCTACACGTATGAACCAGAAGAACAAGAACAAGGGCCACCGGGGTGGTGACCGCCTCCCCCCCCCCACGATGCATGTCCACCAACCACACGTCGCAGAAGAGGTTGCTGTCTCGGCCAACGGCTGCAATGCAAGAATTAGCACCCACATTGTAGATACTCAGCCCAGCATCCAGAACTATGTCCAGGAAGACTTTGTCACGAACACAGCGGTCGAGAGCTGGGACTTCAGCTATGATCTTGGTGACACAACGTTGGTCGGGGAGGTTCAAGATTCTGCGAACGATGGCATTATCCTCACTGCTAAGAGAAAGGTCTACGAAAATTCTGTGCGTGTCCCAAGCTCTATCAATTTTTTAAATCGATTTTTTATTTTATTTCAGGACTATCCTATGCTGACGTGGGCCGAACACCAAGACGAGTACCTGGATGAAATGCTGCGGCTCGAGGGGTGGGGCTACGCCACAATTTATTCAAAGTGTGGGGGTTGCGAGGCGCCAAACCCCAGTTTCAGATGCGAGCACCAAACTTGCTATGGGCCATCCTTGTTCTGTCAGACGTGTATTGTGGCTAGGCATTCCGTACTCCCGACGCATTGGATACAGGTGTGTGAGAAGGGCTTGTGATGCGGGCAACAACTGACGAGGATTTAGGAATGGAATGGAACTTTTTTCGAGCGACGATCCCTGATGAGTTTAGGTGTCGTCATCCAACTTGGTCACCCACCGGGATTCAGCTGCCCAAACCCGCTGAAAGCAAACAAAAATTTCGTCTTGATTGATATGACTGGAGTCCATAATGTCGCGGTCAACTTCTGTCAGTGTGATGGGAGGCTGGAGAAGCGCCAGCAGCTTATGAGGGTCTGTTGGTGGCCTGCAATGGCGTGCGACCCTCAGACATGCGCAATGTTCGCGGTTGTTCGCTTCTTTCAGCTATTGAATTGTTTGGGCAAGGTCTCGGCCCACGACTTCTTGCGCTCCTTGGAGTTGTTGACCAACAACGACGGTCTGCATCCAGTGCTGGTACAGGCCATTTTCATTGACGATTCTAATCCATACTAATATATTTTGGGGGTTGTTAGGATCGTCGGTGAGCGTTCCGTCATATCATGCGGCAGTACCGGACAACTCTGGTGATGAAGCATTGATTTGTGTGCTCAGGACCTACGTTAGAAACATGTACTAATCAACCACTTGTTGGTTACACGGTGTAGAAAACAGTGCTATGACTGCCAGAAACAGCCGATGAACCATCCAAGCGATCTTAGATACACGTTTCCAAGATCCCGACGAGTTACAGCCCCTAGTACAGGGCCTTGTAAAGGTTGTAGAAGGAGGTTTCAGATCTCAGAAACTGAGATTGGAGCAAAGTGCGAGCAATACACGTTTCAAGACACGTGGAAACAGAGTTTCCACGCAAGGTTTAGATACAAGGCTTCTCAGCAGATAGGTAGAGGACGTTATGAAGGCCCAACTAGCTAGTTTATAGTCCAGTGGACTCAGGTGATTGCATGTTTCTCAACAGGCAATTGCGTTTCCAGAGTTTTCCCCGAAGGTACTTTCCAGACCCTGCACTCAGCTACGTTTCCAGAGTTTTCCCCTGAAGGTACTTTCTAGACCCCGCATACAGATACGTTTCCAGAGCTTTCCCCGAAGGTACTTTCCAGACCCCGCACCAGATACGTTTCCAGAGCTTTCCCTTGAAGGTACTTTCCAGACCCCGCACTCAGATGTGTTTCCAGAGCTTTCCCAAACCGGTACTTTCTGAACCCCGCTTCCACACAAGTTTATAGTCAAGTAGACTCAAAGCACACAAGTTTATGGTCGAGTAGACTCAAAGTTTATAGTCGGATAGACTCAAAGTTTCCCAGTTCCTTTAACCGAATCCAACACAGTCCAACCGAATCCAACACGGTCAACAGAGTCTAACAATTCCAGGCCAAGGCCCAAGTGCGTTTCCAGAATGAGATATGATTCAGAACAAAGAAGAACTCAATACAATGCTACTCTATAAGAGTGCGCTCGATTGAGGGACACAGATCCACACCCAGGTGCAAGCTTACTGCATGGTGGAACAACAATACTGCCCAGATCACACCCTGGCAGGTGGATACTAGTCAGATTGTGCCCTAGTGTAGGCAGAAACGGCTGCTAACAGTGGGGGGATCCTGTGTCCATTGTCGAAACACCTCCAGCTATTTATACAAAGCCCAGAATCCCATGACAAAGCTGTAACACAATCCAAATGACTCAATTATCCGTGTTTCCGCCCATTTAACCCGCGTTTCCGTTGGATATATTTCCGAGTGTCGCTCCCATTGGTTCCCAAGGGCAAGCACACCATATCACACCTTCAACCACGTAGCAAGCAACATGTCAGCAACCTCCTTCGCCTATTCAGAGTGCTGCCAACATGTATCCATGCTGATCTGACTCTGATCTGACTCGTTTCCACCCTGCATCGACATTCCCTTCTGTGTCTGCCCCAGCACTGGAGAGAGTGGAGCGATAGCTTCCAGGAAACACCCAATACAACCCACTTCCCAGAATGGGTTCTTAGCAAAGAATCTTGGACATCTTTCAGAGCTGTGATGTGACCCATCACTGTAGCTGATCTTCTGTTTCCAGGAGACCTGTGACTGCCGGAAACCGGTTACATTCGTTCCCAGATGGTCTCATGACCTGCCACGTCCATCTGGCACACCCCAACAGTACACAACACAATGCAAAATCCTGTTTCCATAGCTTCTGTGTGCATCACAGACAGAAAGCAGACAGAAACAAGAACGAAGGACGTTTCTGTGGTGTTTATTTGTGAGCTACACATTCTCCTACATGTTTCGGAGCGAGACATGCCAGTGAGAAGACTAATTCCTTAGTGTTCTCACCCGTTGCTCAGTGATCAGCCCAGCCAGCTACCCAAGAACTGGTACTGACTCCAGAAACAGTAAGCTTCGGAACATATCTATATCAGAAACACGCATTTCTACATGTATCCTGGTATGGACGAATTCCCAGCTTATCAGCGTGCTGGCCATGGGCATCACCCATCAGGCATCAAGGGAACAGCGCAGGGCGAGCTGGCGCTACAATGCCGAGCATGTCCGCAAGCAGGGAGGAATCTGCCGGACGGATGGGACAAAATAAATTGGGATGCAATGCCCGAGGACTTGCGGTACACGTTACCCCTCTGCTATTTTTTCATGGTTACTAACGGCACAAAAGATACAAGTATTTTCTATTTCTTGCGCAAGACTGCAATTTCCGCCTAATCAACCGCGACGTCGGATCGGCGGGGAAAGATCCTATCCTCGGGGACGGCTACGGGTACTTCGTGAACAACAAGAAGTACGTCGAGCACCTCCGAGCGCATGTGACTGAGGAGGAGATATCGAGCTGTTCGGGTTTCCAAGCTATGTTACTGGCAAACAGAAAACGGGTCAAAGGGTTACGAACAACCGGTGTTGGAGGTGTAACATGTGCCCGACACAATATGTGGCGAGCAAACGGCATTGGGGATTTACAGCTTGGCGAACGGTCAGGCACCTCTTTTCTGTGATTTTTTTTTCTGACTGGGCGAGGTAACAGGTACTGCAATATGGATTTCATCTTGTTCTCGGTGCTCCTCAATACAATACTATTCTATCTCATTCTTTCCTATGACATTGTGTGTCAGTACGGCAAAATTTCTGGTCCCGCATGTCGTTATTGCCTGAGACGATGCATCTAGTCATCGAGCAGGCGCGCGTCTGGTTCAAAATCCCCAATTTCCACCTTCCTCCGCACCAGCTGCGATGTCACTCGCCATACTCGTTTCACTACATGTGGGGTGCAGGAAGAACACACGGGGAAACAGTTGAGCAAAACTGGGAATTTACCAACGGGGCTGCGGCATCGACAAAGATGATGGGAGTTGGCACACAGCATGCCACGCTAGAAGATCTGTTCGGGTTTCACAATTGGCGACAGCTGGTGTCTTGGCGCACAATCTTTACTAGGCGAATGGCTGAGGACGTGAAGGAGGGGCAAGTACATCGGGATGCATTCAATGCATTTGACGCAGCACTGCAGGAAACAGCCCCGGACTTGGCGGAGAGCTGGAAAAAGTGGGTCCAAAGTGGGTCCATGATTGGGAGTCGCGCCAGCACACAGACGGAGTGGAGTTGCCGTTTGAGCTAAAGGAGAAAGGTGAGTCACAGTGTACATGTAGACAGCGACACTGATATTTGACGGCGGGTAGTCATGTCTATGCACGAGATTCGGTTGAAGCTGGTGATGGAGGAGTTGTTGCGGAGCGGGGAGGGAGACGAGATTGAGCAGGAAGACACCCCCAGCACGTTCATCCTGATGAGCTTGGAGATCGAAGAATCCCAGTGAGTTTCATTGAAAACTTAAATAACAGAGGAAAAGACTGATCTGATGGGTAGGCGATATCTGGCCATTGACGTCAAGGCTGTTACCAACCCAACGGACACCCAGACCGTCGACTTCTTGAAACGGCGGGCTACACTCATCAAGCGCATTAGGGCCTTTCGCAAGCTACAAAGGACTTACATGCCAAATGTGCGCCGGTTCTTGACCGTGGCGCAACACGCGATGTGGGATTCGGAGGCCGAGTGGAATGCAGAGGCGGTGCGTTTGTTCATGCCGTCGGACATATTGGATAAAGCGAAGCATGAGAGGGCTTGCGCCGTGGGGCTATCGGAGGTCGAGGCCGATTTGTGGGTCGGCGAAGCGCATGAGGCCTTGCAAGCACTGCGGCGGGGTTTGAGGGCACGGAAAATGACGAATCGCTTTCGCCTTCATCATTGTACTGGTCAGCGTATGTTGACGAGGGGTCAGGGTGTTCTGTGGCAGATCAACTTGAAAATCCACAAAGCCAAATTGTGTTACCGATACGCGCGGAATGCCCTGATGCGTTTACGGGGCCACGGGCCGTGGGAGAAGGAGCTGAGGGTACTGGAGGAAAATGATGTGCATGCGCTGAACGAGCGTGCACTCACAGTGGAAGAGGCGGAGCAGTGGAATGCATTGCATGACTATGAGAGTATTGTTGTGGAGGAGGGGGGAGTGGCGGTTTTGGGCGCGGTGGCGCTGGGTGAAGGGCGGCGGACACTGTCTTGGATCTGGTATACGGCTAAGTCCGATGAGCCGACAGAAGCTCGTGGAAGGTGCGTGAAACAAAATATGTGTTTAAGACCAACTAACGGCAGCTTTAGCGTTGTGTGTGGAGTGGTGTAAAGTGTACGCACGGATGCGGCGCTGGAACGAGGATGTTGTGCTGGTGGAGGAGGAAATGCGCCGTACAATCGAATACGGATATTGATCAGCACAGTGGCTAATGCGCAGGATGGCGCATGCCGGTACGGTGGAGGATGAGCTTATGGAGGGCCTGATGGCATATGCTCAGGAACAAGAGCATCACGAGATCACTACTTCCCAGCAGCTGACTACAAGGTGGGCACAGATCCGTGAGAAAGGTCGCAGATTTCTGGCGAGAGAAACTGCGCAGGGGGTTGAGGTGGTAGTGCCGCTGGATGTGGACGATGAAGGGGAAGATGACGAGGATGAGGAGGGGCCACCGGATTACGAGGACGAAGGGGACGACGAGATTCTGGAATAGGTTTCCTTTTCAGGAATGCTGTTCGGTGTTGTGGGCACGATGGCGGGTTGTTGACTTGATGTTGGAATATAACATTGATATTGGCAGCGGAGCGGTGTGCGGTACACAAGAGCTGCCAAGGGAAATTTTGTTTGCTCTTGGGTTGATCACGGAATTATGGACGAAAATAGATGAGTTTGATCTTGTTTACTGGTCTGTACGTCTCACACTCTCGCATATTGGACGTAAATGGAAGGGTTTGATCCAAAGCTGCCGCTTAGGTAGTTTTTAAGTCAGGCGGTATCAAAGAGGTGCATGCCGTGTATGCCGAGGGGATTTGTATACCGGAACGGCTATCAATTACAGCAAGTGACCGTATCCATGGACACATTGCATTGTAGGTATTATCGGCCGTGCAGCCAACAGCCTATATATTGCATTACGGTCAGCGATAGCAGCCTGTCATAATGCATTATTGCTATTTTCCTTGGATGGTAACCATCCGCTTCAAATGGTTCCACTTTGAACCGCTTAAGTGATTTGTCTGAAAACCATGATAGCCATCGCTTCCCAGTACCTGAGTATAGTTTCTTAGTCAATTGGTAGATCGAACAAGTCCAACTTTCTCTTGGCAGTTCTCACTGGGGGCAGCCAACGATGCATGTGAACACCGCATGCGTTACACGCATGTGGTTCCCATATGGAAGAAAGGCCACAAAGCCGCCTTTACCAGACTAAGGGTGGCTTTGTTGCATGCTTTATTCTCCGGTGCAGGGGAACAAAGCATGCAACAAAGCCCCCCTTTGCTTTTTAAAGGCACCTTTGTGGGCTTTATTCCAACTGCAAGCCACATACGTGTAATGCACTTGGTGTTCGCATGCCTCACTGGTTGTCCCCAGTGTCTGAAGACATCAGATAATGTCCAGTGGTAAGCCCTCTTGTTCAGAAGGATAATCCCTCATAATACACCCTTAGTCAGGGATGTGCAGTAGCCCCAATCCATTCCAGGATGGTAAGGCACTTTCTGTGGTTGCTCCATTAGCGACTTCTCACTTCAACCCTTTACCAGGATTGTTGTCCAGCACCTTTCTAATGGTCCGAGACACATTATATCCCTCTTAGCTAACTGCCCAGGCCAGCATTAGCCCTTGTGAGATGATGTTGTAATGTAGTGTAACACATTATAGTATGTTGCAACTTGAGCGAATTGGAATAAATGCCCGGGTGCCCCAGTACCAGGTCTTTCATCTCCCCTTTTCATAAATATTGAGTGTCCCTGCTCAACCGGCAGTATAGCCATATAGCCTTCTCTGAACATGAAACATCTTATTTTTTCATCGAAGTGATCCGCGCATGTCAACACCCATCATTCAATCTTTTGAACCCCCAGGGATTGTGGATTGTATCCCTTTTTAGGTTACGAGTCCCAAATCCTCCCAGTTTTCTGTCAATACGATTGTAGTTGATGTATTAGCCCTATTTTACAAGTACCCGCTATGTCTACCTCGTAGAATGGAATAATATCCCTCTTTGGGTAACCGCAGTTGACTTTTACTCAATGCCAAACATCTCCCTTCGTATTCTTTCTCGCTTGCCCTGGTGGTGTTCGAGTCTTTGAGCATATCCACGGCCATGCACAATGTCGTAATTCAGCACGTGCACAATGTTGATATTCTCAAGACTTTGTTTATTTCCACCATGTCCGGGACCAACGCAACCCGTTCCTTCCTCGATGGCTCCCCATTCACCACCTTCAACACTCCTGGCACTGGGTGCAAACCATGATTTACGCAGTATTTCCGCATCATTTCCGCAACATTTCCGGGCCGCAGAAATTCGGCGGAAATATTGTATTTCCGCATCATTCCCTCAACATTCCCGCCGTATTTCCGCACCTGCGGAAATATGATACCACGAGGCTGCCACAAGACCTGCCATATAAGGAAGGAAAATGTAAATTACTCAGAGTAGCAATTGTTACAAGGCCTCAAGGCCTGCTATAAAAGGAATGAAAAGGGTAAATTACCATGTATTATCATTTCAGATTTGGTGTACTGGTATATGTATTTTACATGTAATTAAAGAGATCAGGTGGTAACTACAACTCAGTCCGAAGCCTGCCCAACCTCAGCAGCGCATTGGCCGTGCGCTATCACGGCCCACCTACAAGTACACTCGCGCACAGGGACACCCCACCCGTTCCGGCCCAGGCTTCCCCAGCGGCTGCCGGATCTCCTCAAACCCAAAACCCGAGCCTGCGCCGCTGCCGACTCCCCACTCGTGGCCCCACACCCAGCCCACAATGTACGTTGTGCCGAGACTGGTGTGCGAGTCTTTGTGCGAGAGCAGCTTGTTACTGACTGGGAGCACACTTGCGCTCAAGTCGCTGTAGGTAGGCCTCCACTCTGCGGATAATAGTTGTGATGATGGTGCCGATCTGGAGGTACAAAAAACTGCTCATCAAGACACCGGTGCTTCCCCGTGCCAAGCGGCTGATATGGGCTGTCAGTCCCCTTGCTCACCATGCAGAACCCATAGTTGACCTTCTCCCTGCCCTCATCCGTGTACGCGCTAAGCGCCTGCGCCGCGACGCACTCCGCATCATTCCACTGTGCGGGCTCCTACGCTGCACCGTCCTTCCAGATGCGCGTGTTGATCTGCGAGATGAGCGGTGATGCAAGGACGTAGGTGTCCTTGGGCATGACATAGATGCCGCCGTCTTTGTTGGGCGCGGCGAACGTGGGCAGGCACGTCCTCGCGGACCTGGCGCATGATGCTGTGGATGGGCAGGTGCACGCGGAGGGTCTCACAGATGCACAAGTCGAGGACGGGGAGGTGGCGCAGGTTCTCATAGCTCATCAAGCACAGGCTGCCGTCGGGGTTCGCGAAGCGCTTGACCTGCTCGGTGTACAGCACGTCACTGCGGCATGTAAGTAAGTACAAACGATCACGGGAGGAGACTTATGCGATGTCGGGCCAGGAGGTGAGATGCAGCATTGTCCCTGCGAGTGTCGCAGAGCTGGTGTGCTGGCCTGCCATGAGGAGCGCAATCATGATGTGGGCAATCTCATGGCCGCGCAGCCGTCGTAGTGGTGGTCCCCGCCCGGGTTCTTCCTCCGTCTGGTGATGATATCGACATAGAAATCGCTCTCTCCTTCTGCGCGCGGTCGCACTTGCAATAGCTCTTGAGCGGGAGGTTGGCGAAGAGGAAGTTGAGGGGGGTGAAGCCGCCGTCGAGGTCGGTGTAGAGCTGCGAGAAGGACTTGTTGAGGCCCTCGCAAACTTTCTTGCCCTGGAGCGTGTGCAAGGCGGCGAGGATGGTGATCTCAGCCATGGCAGCGATGGCGTCGAAGTTGCCCCACTCGTTGATGTCGTTTTGCTGGTAGGTGCGGAAGCGGGCGTTCTTCTCTATGAATTCATCGACCTTGTCTTCGATCATGCCGACGTACTGGTGGAAGTTTTCGGTGGTGAGCCTGAATTTGACGAATTGTTTCTGCTGCATGAAGATCTCGTTGGGGCAATCGTAGAAGACGTCTTTGCCAAAGACAGGGATGGTTAGATGCTGTTTATCGTTAGGGTGGAGGTCCTCGAAGTTTTTTTATTCGCGCACCGTATATATGCGCCTTCTGCATTAAACGCAGTCGACTTTCCACCAAGCACAAAGTTGCTTCCCTTGGTGCTCAGAGCCACAGTGACCTTGCGGCCGATCCCGCTAGCAAGGCATCAATTGCGCCACACCGCGTGCAGCACGAAGCACCGAATATGAAACATCCGCGTCGCCGAGAAGACGAAACATCCGCGCAACGAAGGAAGCAGGGGAGGAAGAGGAGGATCAACAGAGTGTTCTGTCTTCCGTCATACACCGCCTCGTCTCGAGACAAGTAGAAGAGGACAATGCGGCCAAGCAGCATCACTCTCCCGCAGAAGAAATTCAAGCCGCACGCTCCACTTCCGTAGAGAAAAAGGGAAATGGGGAAGAGAAAATCACAAAACAAGAAGAAAAAAAGCAAGCCAACGCACCTCACACCGTGCGCTCATGACGCGGCTGCCCATGGCGATTGAGGAAGAGGTTATGTGGAGGAGGGAGCCCTGCACAGACGAAAATCAGTACAGCAACGGAAATGGAAGGAAGGAAGAAAGACGGGGTTTCGAACATGGAAGATGGAAGATGACGAACGTGCGGGCAGTCAAGGTGCGTCCCCAATGGCCTTTGCCGCCGCTTCCGCACTGATTCGCACTCATACGCCCCGCGATGCCCTGGCGCTCGCGATTCCAGATACGCGTCCAGCTCAGCGCGACGCGCTCCATCCCGATCCCCATCCCCATCCCTCTTCAGCCCCTCATTCCCTCCCTTTCCCTTTCCCACTGGCGCGCGGACGTCGACCTTGCACGCTGCTTGCGCTGCGCGTCCCGATTGCCATCGCCTTGCTGTGCGCTGTGTGCCGCGTTATAGCGACCTGCCTCCCTGCCTCACCCCCTTTGCTCCCCTCCCTCTTCTCTCCTCACCCAAACGCCAAGCCACGTGCGCGCCATGAATCGTGCGGACCGGGACGCGCCAATGCCGATCGATGACGTGGTGGGGAGCCCGATGCTCCTGCCTCGGGCCCGGGACTGGCTAGCTTGCGAGCCTACGTCCGGCTGCACACGATGGCGATCCTCGCACACCCCTACACCTTCGCTCGCTCCACTAGCGCTCATTCCTCCTTCCTCCCCCCTCCAGCTCCTCATCTGTCCCTCTTGACGTGAGAGTGCCATCACGGCATCAAACCGCGCAACGGCGTTTTCTTTTTCTGTCATGCGCAGGTGCCTGGTGCCTTTGTTTCTTGGCCCTTCTACGCTGCAGCGCTTGACTCGACTCAAGTACCAAGCACATGCTCATCTCATCACATCTCCCCTCTACCGTCGTAGGCCCTTGACTGACACTGTATTTCTCGCAGCCCTCGACGAGGAAACGCCAGGACAAGACCCGATACTTGACGCGAAACCTGAACTTGAGGATAAAACGTGTGGCACCCGCGCGACGTGCTAACCTGCTCACAGCGCGTATGGCGGTACGTTGTCCTCGCTCCCCTTTTCCCTCGTTGCGTCGTGTCTCATCCCTCTAATGCACACATTTCTAGACCACCTCCTTCTCGATTCCGACCGGTTACTCCAACTCCAAGACCGCTTCGACCAGCGATCCCGAGACCTCCGCAGTACGATGCGCGCGCACCACGCACCCGCACACACAGATCGTATGATAGCGCGACGCCGATGGGTGGCGACGCACAGCCCAATCCCGAGCTTTGAGGCGTCGAGATCTACCATCGATGGAGGGAATACACGGTGCGGGGAGACGGCCGACCTGGAGCGCAGCCCGCGAAGTGGGGGGTCCAGAGGGAGCTCCCCATCGTAGAGCGCAAAAGCGGTGGGGACCGAGGAAGCCGTGGATGCTTTCGTCGCCGTTGCTTACTGGGTACGGATCCCATTCTCGAGGGGGTGCTGACAAGTTTGCAGGGCTGGAGGACAAGTGCGATGCGGCGAGTGCTACAAGTCCGAGTGCTCTCGCGGTAGACGATGGTATGTTTCCCTCCTCCCCCTGTTTCACTTTGGTATTTTTCGGTGCGCTGCACGAGTCTTCTGCGCGCTCGACTTTCCTGTTCGGCTGTAGTACTTCGTGCTCGCCCCAAATCTTCGTCCTTCCTCATCTCTATCCCTATCCTTATCTCTCCTCCCTCCTCAAGCTTCTCCCTTACTCATGCCGCCTCTTCATAAGATCAAAGCACGATCACAGTGCTACGACTAAATGAGCTGTAAAAGCACGGGCCGGAGCAGGGATGGAGAGAGTACAAGTGTAGTGGGAAGGCGGGAGCACGGGGATGCAGGACGTGCGAGAGGAGACGGGGCGCGTTGACATTGTGTCCGCTTTTCCCCGCGTAGCCCGCGCCATCCGCGCGCGCCTCCGTGCTCGTGCGCCGCCCACACTTTCCGCGCTGTCCGCGCGCGCCTCCCGTGCCCGTACCCTTGCCCCGCCCGCGCCTCCGCCATCAGCCACAGAAGGAGTGGAGCCCGCGCGCATCGATACCACCAGCACCGACGTCCCTACCCGAAGCAGGACCCGGACTGGAACTTGGAGATGCCGCAGACCCGGCGCGCTCGACACCGCGCCGCGCGCATGAGCCTGGCCATGGGTATCGCGCTCCCCACTGGATGCTCCATACATACGCGGCGCCGTTGGTCCTCCGCACTTGCCCACCGCGCTTGCGCGCGCGAATCTATCCCCGCTTCGCCCACCGCCACATGCACACCTCGCCCGCCCGACGGGCCGCTCGCCGTTTGTCTTGCCCACCGTGCCCACCGCACATGTGTGCGCGCGCCCAGGTCCGCTGCATCAGATCTCCCGCCCTCGCCTCGACATCGGCCTCGTCTATCGCAGCTCCGCCCAAGTGGACGTTCCACATGCGCCGTTTCTCGGTGCAGATCCGCCCGCCGCGCTCGCGCGCGTGTCTAGGTTCATCCGATCGCACACCGAGTGCACCGCGCTCGCCTCGAGATTGGCCTCGTCCACCGCACCACGCGCATCGTGCCCGCCCGCCTGGCCGCTCCCCGTGCGCCGTTTGTCCTGCGCACTGTACCCGCCTTGCTAGAATCCACGTCGCTCGCGTCCACCACGGCCTCGCACACCTCCCTATCTCCGTACACCTTCGCCGTACACTGCTGCTTCTACTCATTGAGTCCTCCGCGCTCTCCATCCCCCTTTGTTCGATCGACGTTCCCGTGCCTTTCTCCTCGCCTCGGCGTACCATCTCCCTCACGTACTCCCCTCCCTCCTCCCCTCCCCATTCCACGTCATCTCCAACCCAAGAGCGCTAGGAGGGATGGGAACGGAACCTCTCTCCTCCTTCGCCGATAGCCGAGCGATAAGAACACCTACGCCGTTGTAGCGCGCTCTTGAAGGAGGCACAGCGCAGGCGCGCGCGGGCAGTCTCCGTCGGGTGAGGCGCTTGCGGACGCAAGGGAATCGGAGGGAGAAAGAAGGTAGCTGTGGGGACGGGCGGGAGCAAATGAGATTCAGAGCGCGAGTGGGCTACGGGGATGCGACAAGCGGGCGGCGGTGGAGAGGTGCAGCAGGGTTCAGTGGGGAGTAGCAGTGACAAGCGGGAGCGGGCGGGCGGGGGTGGCGCAGAGGCGGAGGACAACAGCGGGCCACGCGCAAGGGCGCATATGCGCAAGAGGTACGTACGATCGTTCGTATACCTTCATCTGACCCAGGCTCGCGCCCCAGCAGTGCCGGGAATCCTAGTTACGTCCAGAAGGATGACACAGCAAGCTTCCCTCTGGTGCCGAGGGAGCAGCAGCAAAATTCTCCCGATGCTGTGGTCACACTGCAGATCAAGGAAACGAAAGGAACCGAGGAAGTCGAGGTAGACCCGGACCTAGGTCACCCAGTAACGCCCGTGAATATTAGGAGGGGCGATGTGGGGTGAGCCGTTCTTTGTGTCGCGTTGTCGCTTCCCTTCGTCTTTTCATGTGCATTTATTTGTGTCTCTTGCATTTGTTTCTCAGTTCTGCTTTGAGCTTCCAGAGTAACGACCCACTGATGACAACGAAGTCACTACAGCATTAATGATAACCATGATCAAGTACTTTCAAGTGAGTTCATGAGCTTTCTCGACCCGCCGGGGGTACCAACTCCATTACCCCTTAACGCATGGATTTGAGGTATTTTTTGCCACCGACAGGCAAGACTAGAATCGCTTGCTTTGTATGTTCAATGGTCCCGCATGAATCAGCTTTCCTTCCCCTCCATTCTTATTTCTCAGCGGCCAATCTCTTGATTTTCATCCCACCCCAATCGGCTGTCTCAGCCTGTTTCCACAGTCCATGTTCCGACTTGGATGCATGTGCTTACGACGGCAGTCCACCAGAATACTTGGATCGATTCGCTGGTTTATCTCCCAACACTATTGCCGATATCTGCCCTTGCCTTGTTTTCTATTTTTTTTACCTGTTATCGGAAGGAAGTGCCGGATTGATGCGGGTGATGCGGCGATCTTGCTTCAAACCATCTCGTCGGTTTTTTTCGGTTTTGCTCTGTGCTTGAGGGACTTCTCCACGGGATTGTGAAACTTCTGGCTCGTGGTGCACTTCCAGCTCAATGGCCGACGACTCTTGCGGATGTTCTTCTCGGTTGTGGAATCCGAGTCGGCAGAACTTGAAGCCCTGCGCACATTTTCGCCTTTTTTGAGACAAGTCTCGTTCTCGCGTTCATATCACCCAAATTTTCTGTGATTGCAATCTCCCGGCTCGCAGATGCTCTTGTCTCTCGCCGCGCGTGCTGACTTCCTGGAACTCGCAACCTTTCCCCTTCGTCCGTTTCCCGCTGTTTTTTCACACCTCCCTTCCGAATACGCAGTGGTGCGCCCCTGATCTCAACACGGACGCCGGAAGCCTCATTGTATTCAACTACCGGGCGGCGAACTGGTGCCATCAGAGGCCCCTCGGGAACCCATCCACCCACCACCCACGAGCCTCACCATCCCTAGCAACTCGCGGCGCGGTATCGAGTGATCTGGAAGACGCGGCTCCAACTCCCGAGTATTCTGACCGAGCAAATGTGCTGTTACACGATATCGGATAATCTGGCCGTCGCGATATGTATCAGCACGGATCGTGGCTCCAATGGTGACTCTTGCACCCAAAGTTCATGGGTGAGACTCGATTCCACAGACCCCGGACTGCACACGTCGCCTTGCGGGCTTCAAATTGTCCATCGTGGCCGACCCCGACCGCGCGCAACATAGGTTGGCTATACTTATCTCAGAAATTGCGCAAAATTTGGCGCCGCAGAATTATTCCTGACTTCGACCGCTTCCGATGCGGGACTCGAGTACGGTACCCATGGCGAACTTTGTGCCGAAAACTGGATTCTCTCGCGATATACTCCATCACACGCGAACGATTTGATTGCTATTCTTGTAACATGTTACCCGCCGGCCCCAACAGTACAGGACCTCTGTTTTAAGCCGTTGTGTGCCCTTACGCCCTCGGAGCCCCCGAAATGGGTTGCAACATCGAGTGCGTGTTTTCTCCTGTCGTAGATTACTTCATTGTTGTATTGATCGTCAGCAGCAACTGACCCGCGTTACAAGACGACAATCGCAGATTTGGTCAACCTCGCCCTTGAACTCACAAAAATCGAAATTTCTGATTGAAATGGCTATAGCACAACGGTCCAGTGCCCAAGTAAGTATCAATGCATCGATTCGGTAAATCCCTTAACTCTCAAGTGAATTCGAGGCTCTGATTCGATTTCCCGCCAGTGTTGGACGGAAACGTACGATCGAGCGGATCTATTTGAATTCTGGTTTTGACGAGTTGAACAGGATATTGGCGTGGCCTCATCTCTGACATCTTTCTCGGCTTCACAATGAGAAATGTGCTGGAAGTTTTGCAGAAAGATATTGACAATGTGTGGAACATGGACGATCCTGAGAAGGTAGGTGGCGTTCAGATCGCAGGAGAGCCTCCTCCCTTATTCTCGCCAACGTCAGAGTTCTTGCTTGGCCTTATTATCAGCTCTGGTGGGGAGATCCATCCGACGAGGCGAGGCTACGTATGTGTTTACTTCAATGCCTATAATTAATTGTGAAAATATCAATGTTCTTGCAGAAACAATTATCCTTTGACCGAGAAGGCCGTACAAGCAATCATTCAAAACCCGGCTGCCATCATCATTGCTGGTCCCACAGCGGTGGTTGTTCTGTTCGCGGAATGGGTACGAGGGACGTTCAAGAAGACGTACGTGACCTTGATCACCTCGTCATACGCCACCACTCTGACGATAGGATCCCAGGGAAAAGCTCCGTCCGATGTCTAGTAGCATTCATCATCGACCTGACACTCACTATGGACACCTTGTTCTATCTTGTGCTTTTCCGAGGTCAGGCATCGATTAAATCGCACTCGTCAATAGCGCACTCTGGTACAACAGTTGCAAGGGGCCCGTGCATGCCAACATCAAAGCATGGGTTGACGGATGGGGAACATTCAGTGGCCACTTGGACGCAGACGTGGTCATCAAGAAGATCACAGACATTATAATGGATAACAGCGCGAAACCTGAACAGTGGGCAATGACGGAGGAGGGATTCGACGAATCTTGGATGCCAATAGAGGCGCTTCGGGAGAATTAGACTGAGGACATCATACTGCCTTTATGCCATCTGTTTTGTATTTCTTCAATCCAATTTCACGATTTTGGTGCTAAGTGCGACGGATCGTTGAGTCCCAATTGAGCACGGCTTTATCAGTCAAACGGGCCGCTATAATACTTAGGGATCCCCACCGTAACCGTACAATACCGTTTACGGTTATGGTTATACGGGTGCACTGTACCGTACCGTAAGGCCCTCTGACGGTTACGGTTACGGTACGGGTATTTTCAAATCTCGATTCGGAGCGACGAGGACGGCTGTGGGACAGACCTGAGCCCTCCAAAGGGGAGAAGATCTTTAATTCAGCTATGCACAGTATCATCTACCCTCGCTGGGTGCCGCTTGATGGCTGTAAATACGGTTTACGGTTACGGTTATGGCTGTGCCCGTAACCGTACCGTATGGCCCCCAAACCCGACCCGTAAAGGCCCGTAAAGGAAACGGCCGTAACCGTATACGGTTCCGGTGGGGAACCCTACGCGGCTGTATCAGCGCCCTGTCTTCGAGCTGTGCCGGCAACACAGAAACACCGCCTTCGCAGATACTTGTGTGCCGTATTCGCATCTCAAATACAGCACTGGGCTGTGAAGCTCATTGCCAAATGTGGAACATTTATGCCGTTTATTTTGTATTTCTTCGATCCAATTTCGCGATCTTAGTGCTAAGTGCGACAGATCTTTTTATTTCCAATTGAGCACAGCTTCATCAGTCAACCGGGCCATTGTATTCGCACTGCTTCTATCAAATACGACAGCAAGCTGTTAAGTTCATTGCCAAATGTGAAACAAGAGAACACACGGCAGAAGAACTCACCGATGCTCCAGCCTTCAATGCAATGATCGCGTGTGAAGTGCCTTGAATATCGGATCTTCTGGCGTATATCTATGTAGTGATCTCTCT